>CM017568.1:43279314-43369219 GCA_007844125.1 Sinonovacula constricta | reverse complement strand
TTGTTATGGTCAAAACTCTCTGGCTAAGTTTACATGTTTTATGGTCAAACACTCTCTGGCTAAGTTTACATGTTGTTATGGTCAAACACTCTCTGGCTAAGTTTACATGTTGTTATGGTCAAACATTCTCTGGCTAAGTTTACATGTTGTTATGGTCAAACACTCTCTGGCTAAGTTTACATGTTGTTATGGTCAAACACTCTCTGGCTAAGTTTACATGTTGTTATGGTCAAACACTCTGGCTAAGTTTACATGTTGTTATGGTCAAACACTCTCTGGCTAAGTTTACATGTTGTTATGGTCAAACACTCTCTGGCTAAGTTTACATGTTTTATGGCCAAACACTCTCTGGCTAAGTTTACATGTTTTATGGCCAAACACTCTCTGGCTAAGTTTACATGTTGTTATGGTCAAACACTCTCTGGCTAAGTTTACATGTTGTTATGGTCAAACACTCTCTGGCTAAGTTTACATGTTGTTATGGTCAAACACTCTCTGGCTAAGTTTACATGTTGTTATGGTCAAACACTCTTGTCTAAGTTTACATGTTGTTATGGTCAAACACTCTCTGGCTAAGTTACATGTTGTTATGGTCAAACACTCTGGCTAAGTTTACATGTTGTTATGGTCAAACATCTCTGGCTAAGTTTACATGTTGTTATGGTCAAACACTCTCTGGCTAAGTTTACATGTTGTTATGGTCAAACACTCTCTGGCTAAGTTACATGTTGTTATGGTCAAACATTCTCTGGCTAAGTTTACATGTTGTTATGGTCAAAGACTCTCTGGCTAAGTTTACATGTTGTTATGGTCAAACACTCTCTGGCTAAGTTTACATGTTTTATGGCCAAACACTCTCTGGCTAAGTTTACTTTGTTATGGTAATTATGTTAATTTTACATGTTTTATGGCCAAACACTCTCTGGCTAAGTTTACATGTTGTTATGGTCAAACACTCTCTGGCTAAGTTTACATGTTGTTATGGTCAAACACTCTCTGGCTAAGTTTACATGTTGTTATGGTCAAACATTCTCTGGCTAAGTTTACATGTTGTTATGGTCAAACACTCTCTGGCTAAGTTTACATGTTGTTATGGTCAAACACTCTCTGGCTAAGTTTACATGTTGTTATGGTCAAACACTCTCTGGCTAAGTTTACATGTGGTTATGGTCAAACATTCTCTGGCTAAGTTTACATGTTGGTATGGTCAAACACTCTCTGGCTAAGTTTATATGTTGTTATGGTCAAACACTCTCTGGCTAAGTTTACATGTTTTATGGTCAAACACTCTCTGGCTAAGTTTACATGTTGTTATGGTCAAACACTCTCTGGCTAAGTTTACATGTTGTTATGGTCAAACACTCTCTGGCTAAGTTTACATGTTGTTATGGTCAAACACTCTCTGGCTAAGTTTACATGTTGTTATGGTCAAACACTCTCTGGCTAAGTATGCAAATTGTTATGGTCAAACACTCTCTAAGTTTACATGTTGTTATGGTCTAACACTCTCTAAGTTTACATGTTGTTATGGTCAAACACTCTCTGGCTAAGTTTACATGTTGTTATGGTCAAACACTCTCTGGCTAAGTTTACATGTTGTTATGGTCAAACACTCTCTAAGTTTACATGTTGTTATGGTCAAACACTCTCTAAGTTTACATGTTTTATGGTCAAACACTCTCTGGCTAAGTTTACATGTTGTTATGGTCAAACACTCTCTGGCTAAGTTTACATGTTTTATGGCCAAACACTCTCTGGCTAAGTTTACATGTTGTTATGGTCAAACACTCTCTGGCTAAGTTTACATGTTGTTATGGTCAAACACTCTCTGGCTAAGTGTACATGTTGTTATGGTCAAACACTCTCTGGCTAAGTTTACATGTTGTTATGGTCAAACACTCTCTGGCTAAGTTTACATGTTGTTATGGTCAAACACTCTCTGGCTAAGTTTACATGTTGTTATGGTCAAACACTCTCTGGTTAAGTTACATTATGGTCAAACACTTCTGGCTAAGTTTACATTATGGTCAAACACTCTCTGGCTAAGTTTACATGTTGTTATGGTCAAACACTCTGGCTAAGTTTACATGTTATGGTCAAACACACTCTGGCTAAGTTTACATGTTATGGTCAAACACTCTAAGTTTACATTATGGTCAAACACTCTCTGGCTAAGTTTACATTATGGTCAAACACTCTTAAGTTTACATTATGGTCAAACACTCTCTAAGTTTACATGTTATGGTCAAACACTCTGGCTAAGTTTACATTATGGTCAAACACTTCTGGCTAAGTTTACATTGTTATGGTCAAACACTCTGGCTAAGTTTACATGTTGTTATGGTCAAACACTCTCTGGCTAAGTTTACATGTTGTTATGGTCAAACACTCTCTGGCTAAGTTTACATGTTGTTATGGTCAAACACTCTGGCTAAGTTTACATGTTGTTATGGTCAAACACTCTCTGGCTAAGTTTACATGTTGTTATGGTCAAACACTCTCTGGCTAAGTTTACATGTTGTTATGGTCAAACACTCTCTAAGTTTACATGTTGTTATGGTCAAACACTCTCTGGCTAAGTTTACATGTTGTTATGGTCAAACACTCTCTGGCTAAGTTTACATGTTGTTATGGTCAAACACTCTCTGGCTAAGTTTACATGTTGTTATGGTCAAACACTCTCTGGCTAAGTTTACATGTTGTTATGGTCAAACACTCTCTGGCTAAGTTTACATGTTGTTATGGTCAAACACTCTCTGGCTAAGTTTACATGTTGTTATGGTCAAACACTCTCTGGCTAAGTTTACATGTTGTTATGGTCAAACACTCTCTGGCTAAGTTTACATGTTGTTATGGTCAAACACTCTCTGGCTAAGTTTATTGTTATGGTCAAACACTCTGGCTAAGTTTACATGTTGTTATGGTCAAACACTCTCTGGCTAAGTTTACATGTTGTTATGGTCAAACACTCTCTGGCTAAGTTTACATGTTGTTATGGTCAAACACTCTCTGGCTAAGTTACATGTTGTTATGGTCAAACACTCTCTGGCTAAGTTTACATGTTGTTATGGTCAAACACTCTCTGGCTAAGTTTACATGTTGTTATGGTCAAACACTCTCTGGCTAAGTTTACATGTTGTTATGGTCAAACACTCTCTGGCTAAGTTTACATGTTGTTATGGTCAAACACTCTCTGGCTAAGTTTACATGGTTATGGTCAAACACTCTGGCTAAGTTACATGTTGTTATGGTCAAACACTCTCTAAGTTTACATGTTGTTATGGTCAAACACTCTCTAAGTTTACATGTTTTATGGTCAAACACTCTCTGGCTAAGTTTACATGTTGTTATGGTCAAACACTCTCTGGCTAAGTTTACATGTTATTATGGTCAAACACTCTCTGGCTATGTGTACATGTTGTTATGGTCAAACACTCTCTGGCTAAGTTTACATGTTGTTATGGTCAAACACTCTCTGGCTAAGTTTACATGTTGTTATGGTCAAACACTCTCTGGCTAAGTTTACATGTTGTTATGGTCAAACACTCTCTGGCTAAGTTTACATGTTGTTATGGTCAAACACTCTCTGGCTATGTTGTACATGTTGTTATGGTCAAACACTCTTTGGTTAAGTTAACACATTATGGTCAAACACATTCTGGCTAAGTATACACATTATGGTCAACACATTCTGGCTAAGTTTACACATTATGGTCAAACACACTGTAAGTTTACATGTTATGGTCAAACACACTCTAAGTTTACATGTTATGGTCAAGACACAATCTAAGTTTACACATTATGGTCAAACACATTCTAGCTAAGTTTACACATTATGGTCAAACACAATATAAGTTTACACATTATGATCAAACACACTCTAAGTTTACACATTATGGTCAAACACATTCTGGTGTAAGTTTACACATTATGGTCAAACACATTCTGGCTAAGTTTACATGTTGTTATGGTCAAACACTCTCTGACTAAGTTTACATGTTGTTATGGTCAAACACTCTCTTAGGCTAGGTTACATGTTATGGTCAAACACTGCTTGTTATGGTCAAACACTCTCTGGCTAAGTTTACATGTTGTTATGGTCAAACACTCTAAGTTTACATGTTGTTATGGTCAAACACTCTCTGGCTAAGTTTACATGTTGTTATGGTCAAACACTCTCTGGCTAAGTTTACATGTTGTTATGGTCAAACACTCTGGCTAAGTTTACATGTTGTTATGGTCAAACACTCTCTGGCTAAGTTTACATGTTGTTATGGTCAAACACTCTCTGGCTAAGTTTACATGTTGTTATGGTCAAACACTCTCTGGCTAAGTTTACATGTTGTTATGGTCAAACACTCTGGCTAAGTTTACATGTTGTTATGGTCAAACACTCTCTGGCTAAGTTTACATGTTGTTATGGTCAAACACTCTCTGGCTAAGTTTACATGTTGTTATGGTCAAACACTCTCTGGCTAAGTTTACATGTTGTTATGGTCAAACACTCTCTGGCTAAGTTTACATGTTGTTATGGTCAAACACTCTCTGGCTAAGTTTACATGTTGTTATGGTCAAACACTCTCTGGCTAAGTTTACATGTTGTTATGGTCAAACACTCTCTGGCTAGTTTACATGTTGTTATGGTCAACACCTCTCTGGCTAAGTTTACATGTTGTTATTGTCAAACACCTCTCTGGCTAAGTTTACATGTTGTTATGGTCAAACACTCTCTGGCTAAGTTTACATGTTGTTATGGTCAAACACTCTCTGGCTAAGTTTACATGTTGTTATGGTCAAACACTCTCTGGCTAAGTTTACATGTTGTTATGGTCAAACATTCTCTGGCTAAGTTTACATGTTGTTATGGTCAAACATTCTCTGGCTAAGTTTACATGTTGTTATGGTCAAACACTCTCTGGCTAAGTTTGCATATTGTTATGGTCAAACACTGTCTAAGTTTACATGTTGTTATGGTCAAACACTCTCTGGCTAAGTTTACATGTTGTTATGGTCAAACACTCTCTGGCTAAGTTTACATGTTGTTATGGTCAAACACTCTTTGGCTAAGTTAACATGTTGTTATGGTCAAACACTCTCTGGCTAAGTTTACATGTGGCTATGGTCAAACACTCTCTGGCTAAGTTTACATATTGCTATAGTCAAACACTCTCTGGCTAACTTTACATGTTGTTATAGTCAAACACTCTCTGGCTACGTTTACATGTTGTTATGGTCAAACACTCTCTGGCTAAGTTTACATGTGGCTATGGTCAAACACTCTCTGGCTAAGTTAACATGTTGTTATGGTCAAACACTCTCTAAGTTTACATGTTGTTATGGTCAAACACTCTCTAAGTTTACATGTTTTATGGTCAAACACTCTCTGGCTAAGTTTACATGTTGTTATGGTCAAACACTCTCTGGCTAAGGTTACATGTTATTATGGTCAAACACTCTCTGGCTATGTGTACATGTTGTTATGGTCAAACACTCTCTGGCTAAGTTTACATGTTGTTATGGTCAAACACTCTCTGGCTAAGTTTACATGTTGTTATGGTCAAACACTCTCTGGCTATGTGTACATGTTGTTATGGTCAAACACTCTCTGGCTAAGTTTACATGTTGTTATGGTCAAACACTCTCTGGCTATGTGTACATGTTGTTATGGTCAAACACTCTTTGGTTAAGTTAACACATTATGGTCAAACACATTCTGGCTAAGTATACACATTATGGTCAAACACATTCTGGCTAAGTTTACACATTATGGTCAAACCACACTGTAAGTTTACATGTTATGGTCAAACACACTCTAAGTTTACATGTTTATGGTCAAACACAATCTAAGTTTACACATTATGGTCAAACACATTCTAGCTAAGTTTACACATTATGGTCAAACACAATATAAGTTTACACATTATGATCAAAACACACTCTAAGTTTACACATTATGGTCAAACACATTCTGGTTAAGTTTACACATTATGGTCAAACACATTCTGGCTAAGTTTACATGTTGTTATGGTCAAACACTCTCTGACTAAGTTTACATGTTGTTATGGTCAAACACTCTCTGGCTAAGTTTACATGTTGTTATGGTCAAACACTCTCTGGCTAAGTTTACATGTTGTTATGGTCAAACACTCTATAAGTTTACATGTTGTTATGGTCAAACACTCTCTGGCTAAGTTTACATGTTGTTATGGTCAAACACTCTCTGGCTAAGTTTACATGTTGTTATGGTCAAACACTCTCTGGCTAAGTTTACATGTTGTTATGGTCAAACACTCTCTGGCTAAGTTTACATGTTGTTATGGTCAAACACTCTCTGGCTAAGTTTACATGTTGTTATGGTCAAACACTCTCTGGCTAAGTTTACATGTTGTTATGGTCAAACACTCTCTGGCTAAGTTTACATGTTGTTATGGTCAAACACTCTCTGGCTAAGTTTACATGTTGTTATGGTCAAACACTCTCTGCTAAGTTTACATGTTGTTATGGTCAAACACTCTCTGGCTAAGTTTACATGTTGTTATGGTCAAACACTCTCTGGCTAAGTTTACATGTTGTTATGGTCAAACACTCTCTGGCTAAGTTTACATGTTGTTATGGTCAAACATTCTCTGGCTAAGTTTACATGTTGTTATGGTCAAACACTCTCTGGCTAAGTTTGCATATGTTATGGTCAAACACTGTCTAAGTTTACATGTTGTTATGGTCAAACACTCTCTGGCTAAGTTTACATGTTGTTATGGTCAAACACTCTCTGGCTAAGTTTACATGTTGTTATGGTCAAACACTCTTTGGCTAAGTTAACATGTTGTTATGGTCAAACACTCTCTGGCTAAGTTTACATGTGGCTATGGTCAAACACTCTCTGGCTAAGTTTACATATTGCTATAGTCAAACACTCTCTGGCTAACTTTACATGTTGTTATAGTCAAACACTCTCTGGCTACGTTTACATGTTGTTATGGTCAAACACTCTCTGGCTAAGTTTACATGTTGTTATGGTCAAACACTCTCTGACTAAGTTTACATGTTGTTATGGTCAAACACTCTCTGGCTAAGTTTACATGTTGTTATGGTCAAACACTCTTTGGCTAAGTTAACATGTTGTTATGGTCAAACACTCTCTGGCTAAGTTTACATGTGGCTATGGTCAAACACTCTCTGCTAAGTTTACATATTGCTATAGTCAAACACTCTCTGGCTAACTTTACATGTTGTTATAGTCAAACACTCTCTGGCTACGTTTACATGTTGTTATGGTCAAACACTCTCTGGCTAAGTTTACATGTGGCTATGGTCAAACACTCTCTGGCTAAGTTAACATGTTGTTATGGTCAAACACTCTCTAAGTTTACATGTTGTTATGGTCAAACACTCTCTAAGTTTACATGTTTTATGGTCAAACACTCTCTGGCTAAGTTTACATGTTGTTATGGTCAAACACTCTCTGGCTAAGGTTACATGTTATTATGGTCAAACACTCTCTGGCTATGTGTACATGTTGTTATGGTCAAACACTCTCTGGCTAATGTGTTACATGTTGTTATGGTCAACACCTCTGGCTAAGTTTACATGTTGTATGGTCAAACACACTCTCTGCTAAGTTTACATGTTGTTAACACTCTCTGGCTAAGTTTACATGTTGTTATGGTCAAACACTCTCTGGCTAGTTACATGTTGATTATGGTCAAACACTCTCATGGCTATGTTACATGGTTGTTATGGTCAAACACTCTTTGGTTAGTTAACACATTATGGTCAAACACATTCTGGCTAAGTATACACATTATGGTCAAACACATTCTGGCTAAGTTTACACATTATGGTCAAAACACACTGTAAGATTTACATGTTATGGTCAAACACACTCTAAGTTTACATGTTATGGTCAAACACAATCTAAGTTTACACATTATGGTCAAACACATTCTAGCTAAGTTTACACATTATGGTCAAACACAATATAAGTTTACACATTATGATCAAACACACTCTAAGTTTACACATTATGGTCAAACACATTCTGGTTAAGTTTACACATTATGGTCAAACACATTCTGGCTAAGTTTACATGTTGTTATGTGTCAAACACTCTCTGACTAAGTTTACATGTTGTTATGGTCCAACACTCTCTGGCTAAGTTTACATGTTGTTATGGTCAAACACTCTCTGGCTAAGTTTACATGTTGTTATGGTCAAACACTCTATGCAAGTTTACATGTTGTTATGGTCAAACACTCTCTGGCTAAGTTTACATGTTGTTATGGTCAAACACTCTCTGGCTAAGTTTACATGTTGTTATGGTCAAACACTCTCTGGCTAAGTTTACATGTTGTTATGGTCAAACACTCTCTGGCTAAGTTTACATGTTGTTATGGTCAAACACTCTCTGGCTAAGTTTACATGTTGTTATGGTCAAACACTCTCTGGCTAAGTTTACATGTTGTTATGGTCAAACACTCTCTGGCTAAGTTTACATGTTGTTATGGTCAAACACTCTCTGGCTAAGTTTACATGTTGTTATGGTCAAACACTCTCTGGCTAAGTTTACATGTTGTTATGGTCAAACACTCTCTGGCTAAGTTTACATGTTGTTATGGTCAAACACTCTCTGGCTAAGTTTACATGTTGTTATGGTCAAACACTCTCTAGCTAAGTTTACATGTTGTTATGGTCAAACACTCTCTGGCTAAGTTTACATGTTGTTATGGTCAACACTCTCTGGCTAAGTTTTACATGTTGTTATGGTCAAACACTCTCTGGCTAAGTTTAACATGTTGTTATGGTCAAACACTCTCTGGCTAAGTTTACATGTTGTTATGGTCAACACTCTCTCTGGCTAAGTTTACATGTTGTTATGGTCAAACACTCCTCTGGCTAAGTTTACATGTTGTTATGGTCAACATTCTCTGGCTAAGTTTACATGTTGTTATGGTCAAAAAACATTCTCTGGCTAAGTTTACATGTTGTTATGGTCAAAACACTCTCTGGCTAAGTTGCATATTGTTAGGGTCAAACACTGTCTAGTTTAACATGTTGTTATGGTCAAACACTCTCTGGCTAAGTTTACATGTTGTTATGGTCAAACACTCTCTGGCTAAGTTTACATGTTGTTATGGTCAAACACTCTCTGGCTAAGTTTACATGTTGTTATGGTCAAACACTCTCTGGCTAAGTTTACATGTGGCTATGGTCAAACACTCTCTGGCTAAGTTTACATATTGCTATAGTCAAACACTCTCTGGCTAACTTTACATGTTGTTATAGTCAAACACTCTCTGGCTACGTTTACATGTTGTTATGGTCAAACACTCTCTGGCTAAGTTTACATGTGGCTATGGTCAAACACTCTCTGGCTAAGTTAACATGTTGTTATGGTCAAACACTCTCTAAGTTTACATGTTGTTATGGTCAAACACTCTCTAAGTTTACATGTTTTATGGTCAAACACTCTCTGGCTAAGTTTACATGTTGTTATGGTCAAACACTCTCTGGCTAAGGTTACATGTTATTATGGTCCAAACACTCTCTGGCTATGTGTACATGTTGTTATGGTCAAACACTCTCTGGCTAAGTTTACATGTTGTTATGGTCAAACACTCTCTGGCTAAGTTTACATGTTGTTATGGTCAAACACTCTCTGGCTAAGTTTACATGTTGTTATGGTCAAACACTCTCTGGCTATGTGTACATGTTGTTATGGTCAAACACTCTTTGGTTAAGTTAACACATTATGGTCAAACACATTCTGGCTAAGTATACACATTATGGTCAAACACATTCTGGCTAAGTTTACACATTATGGTCAAACACACTGTAAGTTTACATGTTATGGTCAAACACACTCTAAGTTTACATGTTATGGTCAAACACAATCTAAGTTTACACATTATGGTCAAACACATTCTAGCTAAGTTTACACATTATGGTCAAACACAATATAAGTTTACACATTATGATCAAACACACTCTAAGTTTACACATTATGGTCAAACACATTCTGGTTAAGTTTACACATTATGGTCAAACACATTCTGGCTAAGTTTACATGTTGTTATGGTCAAACACTCTCTGACTAAGTTTACATGTTGTTATGGTCAAACACTCTCTGGCTAAGTTTACATGTTGTTATGGTCAAACACTCTCTGGCTAAGTTTACATGTTGTTATGGTCAAACACTCTATAAGTTTACATGTTGTTATGGTCAAACACTCTCTGGCTAAGTTTACATGTTGTTATGGTCAAACACTCTCTGGCTAAGTTTACATGTTGTTATGGTCAAACACTCTCTAAGTTTACATGTTGTTATGGTCAAACACTCTCTGGCTAAGTTTACATGTTGTTATGGTCAAACACTCTCTGGCTAAGTTTACATGTTGTTATGGTCAAACACTCTCTGGCTAAGTTTACATGTTGTTATGGTCAAACACTCTCTGGCTAAGTTTACATGTTGTTATGGTCAAACACTCTCTGGCTAAGTTTACATGTTGTTATGGTCAAACACTCTCTGGCTAAGTTTACATGTTGTTATGGTCAAACACTCTCTGGCTAAGTTTACATGTTGTTATGGTCAAACACTCTCTGGCTAAGTTTACATGTTGTTATGGTCAAACACTCTCTGGCTAAGTTTACATGTTGTTATGGTCAAACACTCTCTGGCTAAGTTTACATGTGTTATGGTCAAACATTCTCTGGCTAAGTTACATGTTGTTATGGGTCAAACACTCTCTGGCTAAGTTTACATGTGTTATGGTCAAACACTCTCTGGCTAAGTTTACATGTTGTTATGGTCAAACACTCTCTGGCTAAGTTTACATGTTGTTATGGTCAACACACTCTTGGCTAAGTTTACATGTTGTTATGGTCAAACACTCTCTGGCTAAGTTTACATGTTGTTATGGTTCCAAACACTCTCTGGCTAAGTTTACATGTGGCTATGGTCAAACACTCTCTGGCTAAGTTTACATGTTGTTATGGTCAAACACTCTCTGGCTAAGTTTACATGTTGTTATGGTCAAACACTCTCTGCTAAGTTTACATGTTGTTATGGTCAAACACTCTCTGGCTAAGTTTACATGTTGTTATGGTCAACACTCTCTGGCTAAGTTTACATGTTGTTATGGTCAAACACTCTCTTGGCTAAGTTTACATGTTGTTATGGTTCAAACACTCTCTGGCTAAGTTTACATGTTGTTATGGTCAAACACTCTCTGGCTAAGTTTACATGTTGTTAGGTCAAAAACACTCTCTGGCTAAGTTACATGTTGTTATGGTCAAACACTCTCTGGCTAAGTTTACATGTTGTTATAGTCAAACACTCTCTGGCTAAGTTTACATGTTGTTATGGTCAAACACTCTCTGGCTAGGTTTACATGTTGTTATGGTCAAACACTCTCTGGCTAAGTTTACATGTTGTTATGGTCAAACACTCTCTGGCTAGTTTACATGTTGTTATGGTCAAACACTCTCTGACTAAGTTACATGTTGTTATGGTCAAACACTCTCTGACTAAGTTACATGTTGTTATGGTCAAACACTCTCTGGCTAAGTTTACATGTTGTTATGGTCAAACACTCTCTGACTAAGTTTACATATTGTTATAGTCAAACACTCTCTGGCTAAGTTTACATGTTGTTATGGTCAAACACTCTCTGGCTAAGTTTACATGTTGTTATGGTCAAACACTCTCTGGCTAAGTTTACATGTTGTTATGGTCAAACACTCTCTGGCTAAGTTTACATATTGTTATAGTCAAACACTCTCTGGCTTAGTTTACATGTTGTTATGGTCAAACACTCTCTGACTAAGTTTACATATTGTTATAGTCAAACACTCTCTGGCTAAGTTTACATATTGTTATAGTCAAACACTCTCTGGCTAAGTTTACATGTTGTTATGGTCAAACACTCTCTGGCTAAGTTTACATGTTGTTATGGTCAAACACTCTCTGGCTAAGTTTACATGTTGTTATGGTCAAACACTTTCTGACTAAGTTTACATGTTGTTATGGTCAAACACTCTCTGGCTAAGTTTACATGTTGTTATGGTCAAACACTCTCTGGCTAAGTTTACATGTTGTTATGGTCAAACACTCTCTGGCTAAGTTTACATGTTGTTATGGTCAAACACTCTCTGGCTAAGTTTACATGTTATTATGGTCAAACACTCTCTGGCTAAGTTTACATGTTGTTATGGTCAAACACTCTCTGGCTAAGTTTACATGTTGTTATTGTCAAACACTCTCTGGCTAAGTTTACATGTGGCTATGGTCAAACACTCTCTTACTAAGTTAACATGTTGTTATGGTCAAACACTTTCTAAGTTTACATGCTGTTATGGTCAAACACTCTCTAAGTTTACATGTTTTATGGTCAAACACTCTCTGGCTAAGTTTACATGTTGTTATGGTCAAACACTCTCTGGCTAAGTTTACATGGTGTTATGGTCAAACACTCTCTGGCTAAGTTTACATGTTATTATGGTCAAACACTCTCTAAGTTTACATGTTGTTATGGTCAAACACTCTCTGGTTAAGTTTACATGTTGTTATGGTCAAACACTCTCTGGCTAAGTTTACATGTTGTTATGGTCAAACACTCTCTGGCTAAGTTTACATGTTGTTATGGTCAAACACTCTCTGGCTAAGTTTACATGTTGGTATGGTCAAACATTCTCTGGCTAAGTTTACATGTTGTTTTGGTCAAACACTCTCTGGCTAAGTTTATATGTTGTTATGGTCAAACACTCTCTGGCTAAGTTTACATGTTGTTATGGTCAAACACTCTCTGGCTATGTTTACATGTTGTTTTGGTCAAACACTCTCTGGCTAAGTTTACATGCTGTAATGGTCAAACACTCTCTGACTAAGTTTACATGTTGTTATAGCCAAACACTCTCTGGCTATGTGTACATGTTGTTATGGTCAAACACTCTTTGGCTAAGTTTACATGTTGTTTTGGTCAAACACTCTTTGGCTAAGTTTACATGTTGTTATGGTCAAACACTCTTTGGCTAAGTTAACACATTATGTTCAAGCACATTCTGGCTAAGTATATACATTATGGTCAAACACATTCTGGCTAAGTTTACACATTATGGTCAAACAAACTCTAAGTTTACATGTTATGGTCAAACACACTCTAAGTTTACATGTTATGGTCAAACACAATCTAAGTTTACACATTATGGTCAAACACAATCTAACTTTACACATTATGGTCAAACACATTCTGGCTAAGTTTACACATTATGGTCAAACACAATATAAGTTTACCCATTATGGTCAAACACACTCTGAGTTTACACATTATGGTCAAACACATTCTGGCTAAGTTTACACATTATGGTCAAACACATTCTGGCTAAGTTTACCCATTATGGTCAAACACATTCTGGCTAAGTTAACACATTATGGTCAAATACACTCTGAGTTTACACATTATGGTCAAACACATTCTGGCTAAGTTAACACATTATGGTCAAACACGATCTAAGTTTACCCATTATGGTCAAACACACTCTAAGTTTACACATTATGGTCAAACACATTCTGGTTAAGTTTACACATTATGGTCAAACACATTCTGGCTAAGTTTACACATTATGGTCAAACATATTCTGGCTAAGTTTACACATTATGGTCAAACACACTCTAAGTTTACCCATTATGGTCAAACACATTCTGGCTAAGTTTACACATTATGGTCTAACACAATCTAAGTTTACCCATTATGGTCAAACACACTCTAAGTTTACACATTATGGTCAAACACATTCTGGCTAAGTTTACACGTTATGGTCAAACACAATCTAAGTTTACCCATTATGGTCAAACACACTCTAAGTTTACACATTATGGTCAAACATATTCTGGCTAAGTTTACACATTATGGTCAAACACACTCTAAGTTTACACATTATTGTCAAACATATTCTGGCTAAGTTTACACATTATTGTCAAACACATTCTGGCTAAGTTTACATGTTATGGTCAAACACAATCTAAGTTTACCCATTATGGTCAAACACACTCTAAGTTTACACATTATGGTCAAACACATTCTGGTTAAGTTTACGCGTTATGGTCAAACACACTCTGAGTTTACACATTATGGTCAAAGACATTCTGGCTAAGTTTAGCATGAAACATCGATTTTTTATTTTTAATAACAGGAAGCTGAAATTTGGCACTTATATTATTTCCCATCCAAGAAATAAAAAACAGTGTAGTTTGTCCACATATCTGTAGTCACTTTTTTTAACGATTTTTTTACAAAAATGCTAATTTGGTGGCCCTTTTTCATTTCTGCCTGAAAATCCGTATCCTGTATGTTAATGTTGTTTATAATGCATTCATATTAATTGGAGAGGTTTTTTTTATGACAGATTTACTTACTTTTACATCATTCAAACAATATTATAGTAGCAAAACTTATTTTCAGATGCCCTAATTAAAAAAATATAGTATTTGATTATTTGGATATAGTAAAAAAAAAAGTTAAAAAAAAAATGCAATTTTCGTAAGCGGTTTTTCTCTGATGCATATTTGAAAGAGTTATGTTTTAGGGTTGTGTTTGTTTAGAATTATTAAATTGTACTCAATGTTTTGAATTTTTTTTATTCAAAGTAAAAGTTTTAGTAAGTGTTATGTAAACTTGTCCAGGACTTAACGAAGAAAGAACTTTGTAAGGGATATTCTTTTTTTTCTCAAATTTTTGGGAATGTAAATTGAGAAATAAAAACACAAAGTTAAAATATTTTATAATTTATTTAAATTTAAACATGACATTCCACCTTGCAATTTCAAGAACTTCGTCTCCTGTCTATTTAGTCTGAAAGAAAAAGGATCAGTTAAAAAACATTTTTTAAATATAAATTTAAACTTACATAGAAAAAGTATAGAAAAAATATTCCTATTTAAGTTTATACAATAGTAGAGGGTAAGTACTGTGTAAAAATATTCACAAAAAAACAAACTGAAGTTGAAATTATTAATTTAATCCTTATTTATTGTGGTAATATTAAAAAATGACCCTGTATCAGTTTGATCAAAAAACCTATTTTAAATTGTTTTTTAAATTTGACTTCATTTGTAGTATACCAAATGTATGCAATTATATAGGATGACACATACAAATACTATCAAAAAATACCCTTAATATGGTATTTATGAAGTCCAAATTTAATGAAAAATAGAGCTTAAAAGTTTTTTTCCTAACGGGAGTAAAAGTTGGTTCAAAGAGGCATCCTTTTGAAATAATGAGAATATTATGATGAAAAGTAACATGTTTCAATATTATATTGTAAGTCACAATCATAATAAAACCGGATGAAAATTTTATAGTAAAAACCGAAAGAGTTCCTTTGAGATTATTTAACCTCTATCCTAATACTTGATAACTACTCTGAAATGATAAAAAATGAAGTCTTCATGCACAGAAAATCTGCATACAAAAAACCCTCCTGAAATTCTTTCAGAAATATTATAAGTACACATTTAAATCAAATGGATTGTGCCAATGAAGATAAAAAATCAACACTATATCAAGCACTATAAAATGTGGAATTCCACATTTTCTATTTGACATATGGCAAATAACAGGGTATAACAAAGGAGGGGGATGTGCAATGAACAGGGCCAAAAGAGGGATAATAAAATTATATAATTTTAACAATGAACATAAAAACATCAATGGTGTGTTAGTCTGTACTTAGTAGCCTATCCATAGGGCAACCATAAAATATGTCTTAAATATTTCATGGATAATGAAACAGTGTTAGAGGGCAGATGTTCTACATTTTAATGCAAGACATCAAATTTAGCTAGCATGATTCTTACTGAAGATTCAAGCACTAATACTTTATGTGTTTAACTCCAACATTATACAAAAAGACTGTGATTGAAGATGTAGACTTTATGCCTCTGATTTATACAAAATTGGTCAAATAAGTCATCCAAATGCAGTCTATTGCACAGGAGTACATATGATATCTTAAGCTGCATCTCTAGTCAAGACTATTTGACCTAAAAGACTTTCTCACTCTTTTGAGAGCTACTGAAGGGCAAGGGGGTAAACCCTAATTGCAATAAGTGGATCATGATCATCGGGAGCAGAGGATAATATGAAGTAGGTGAGATAATACGACACAGTGTATTGTACATATGTTTACAAGATTTAACAAAAACAAACTAACCAATAGGAAAAAAAAAATTAATCGAAAAATTCTTTTCCATTAATTGAAAATCTAGTCATCTAGTCCTATCAATTGATCGGTCCCAGCCCAAAGTAAAACAGGATGGATCATTATAACTTTTCTCATAACTTCAGTTCCTTTTCTCTGAATAGTTTTAAATTGCAATGCAGATAGCAGGAAAAAATCAACATTGTAACAAGGTGGTTGACATTGGCTACCTAAAGCACATGTGGGTTTGAGTTCCAGTTGGTGTAAACATGTAATATGTTAAGATATTCCAGTGTGAAAGTGGTCGAGTTGTAAACTTGAAACTCCTCTGACGGTGCAGTTTTTAACTGTATGGGTTTGAGCTCTGGTCAGGGTAAACAACTTACGTCAGAAGGTCTTCCACCTGTGCCGGTGGTTCTACCCGGATACATGTCTCGGGTCTACCTCCACCAAAAAGCTGGACATTGCTATACTGATCATACTATGATACATGTGTCCCTTTAGTGTATTCATAAAAATAAAATAAACCCTGACGACTTTTAATGGTTTGGTGGTTCTTCCTGATTCACATTGGTGTAATAAAAAAACAAACACATTTATTTAAAAATAAATGAAGGATTTGTTTTTGCTTCATTACTGAAAACGAAAAAAAAGATGGACTATTTTCGACAACAAAATATTTCATTTGCCCAAATGTTTACATGGTTTAGAAGTCACTCTATGTGGCTTAAGGTACATTGAAGCTGCATTCAACCTGTCTCTTTAGGAACCAGTCATCACAGAGTTTTAACACAAAACAATCATACTTTTTAATTCAGAAAGAAAATAAGTACTTCTTATTTACCTCTACTGGCACTAGACACTAGGATTATGAAACAGTTTTCATAAGCGATATTCAGCTGAAACTGCATCGACATTAATCAGTGAATAACCAATGACATTATTACAATTGTATGAATAAATATCTTATTTTAATATAAAGAATAATGCATCACAGCATTGCATTGATAAGTGCACTTAATATACAAACGAAAATGTTGACAATTACCCAATTACCTTTGACATAATTTCCCGCCAAAGTCTAACGGTGTTGATGTAGACTGTTCACTGCATCGGCAAATTTGTCCCTATTTCCCCGTGTGTGTTATACGTTAATTAACACTAAATACGTCCATTTTATACATATATGTAGGTGTTTCCTTTTAGAATAATGATTTATAGATAAAATAAGCCTTATTTGAATGTGGAGCACGAAGGTTTTGCATTTAAACACTACAATATTTTTCACTTTTCGCCAAAATTATTATTCCGAATTGTTTTAATGGTAAAACCCCCGTGCTCCGATGGAAAGATGTCTTACCTTTTCTCATTGGTTGATTTTTTTCATCCAGCTAATCGAAAACCTCGTTTAAAAAAACGCGTAAGTGAAGGTAATGTTTTGGGTTACAATTTGGAACCGAATTTGCGGGTAACAAAAAAAAAATAAAAAAAATGGGAAAACGGAGTTACTTCCCTCGATGTTCCTTGCTACTAGAGTTGTAATGCGAGTTTTCATTTCCGTGTTATCGCTGGCTAAACCATGCACGAGAGGCTCTAGCTTTTGTAAACATGAGTCAACATTTTTTACCTAGACCATCATGTCAAATAAAGTAACCAGTTTGTCATCGACCGACATGTTTTTCCGGCCGCCCGTAGACGACCGCCTACTCTTGGACGTTACAACTTGAAATCCGTTCTCACCTCCATTGTTTTAGCTGGTGTGGGTGTGGGAAGGGTATCGGTAGGTGAAAAAAATACCTGAAGTACCTGTTTTTCGACCTGAAGCCTTTGATGTTTTGTCCATTTTCTGTGCGGCTGACTTCCAACTATATAAATAAAGCACTGGCGCTAGGATAGTGCTTTGTATAGCTCACAAATTAGGAAGGACCTCAAATTTTTCTTCCCTCGATCACAAAGTGACCTCACTACTCTATGTCACCGATACTTCAGATTAGAATTATTTAGAGTTAATTACCCTAATTAAGTGGTAATTGAAATGTAGATTTTTAATTGCCTACTTTTGAAGGTGATACTTACGGCTATCCTTAATTGATGGTGTTTATAACCATTTCCCCCATACATATAAATGTAATCTTGAATTGTTTACTTAGCGTATTATATGTTAATCTGCCATAGATTCCGAAAATGTACATAACTGCTGTTTTCGGCATTGTGACACTTTTCATTAGCTATTACTTTAAAGTGGTTTCTGTATTTTTTTCCGCGCGAAATTTGAATTATCCAATACGGGAGCCAGAATGATTTACTTTAAAGTTGTTCTAGTGCTTTAAACATTTTATAAGAACTTTGTAAAGGGGCGTAGCTAGACATGAAATGATGTGTTTGCAAGGCCGCTGGCGGAGTTCCGCGGGGGTGCATCGCCTGAAAATTGTGTCTTTCTAGAATGTCCTTGGTGGCTTCTGGGTAGGTTTGGTATCAAGATAATTCTAGATTTTAGGTAAAATGTTATGTAACAAGCATTTTAATATTAAACAAACATTAAATTACATTTGATCACTGCAGACTTTGTATTTCAAACAGAGAAACTATTCAAACACAGGCGGACATTTTCTGGTTATGACCATTTATTTAAAATACGATCCATGCTATTTATCTATACAGGAAATCAAGCCCTTTTATGTACACGTTTTTGTATCACAGCGTGACTTAAAGCAATGTCAAGAAAAAACGAAGATTGCATTTCAGCCATTGCGAGAAACCGCAACAGACTTATGGTTCAAGTGGAATAAGTCGAATTGATATAAATCAATAGGCAAACCAAAGATGATTTATGTCAGTATGGGCTGCTACTGAAAGAATGTCGGTGCATATGACGTAGCGACTAGTACGTCATCCTAACAACACAGATATGTTAATAAATTAAATGCAGTGACCACTGTGTCTCTAACGATATATTGAAAGTAAAGTTACAATTCTCTACACATCCCTCCGACACTACCAATGTGTGAACGTCCCATGGACGGAATTATAAGGGAAGTTCTGATTTTTAAGACTTGTAAGAGTGTAAGACTTGTCCCATATCTAATAAGCGGACTTTGTCTGAAAAGTACCTAAATCGATTAAGCAATTTAAAACAGTGTATATGTTTTTATTGTGTGAATAGAGTACTAGCTGGTCGCAATAAATATACTCCTATTTTTTTTATTGCAAATTTAATATATTTATGTTTTCATTCGTTGAGGACAATGTGTACGGAACTGCGTATCCTGCGTACAGGCAACTACGGTATGGTTGTAAAAAGATCAACATTAACTGAGCCGCTTTTAAACTAACGCGCGTGGATCACTCCGCAATGGAAGATGTAGATAATCAAGGGAGGAAACTATGTTGATTTAAATTCAGCTACTTCTGTTCATTTGAACTTACTTTAAGTTTGGTGGTTTTTAAAAACAATTCGTATATTGTTAAATATGAGTTGAATTTTTATTGTTAATAAGCAGATTAAATGTTCTTAAAATATTCATTATTTTTTTTTTCCAGATAGAAACAATGATTTTATGATCATTTTCTTCAATGATGGGTCGGGAGGTGGGGGAAATAGGCCTAGTAATCATATTTACTGTGCTAATAACCGAATTAATGAGAAGTTATTTTCTCCAAAGTTATTCTGGCTGTTTCTTGTAGCATACAACGTAATAGAATGTGCTCAAAATGATTTTTACGATGTGGACAATTTCTTGGTCTAGCTCTGTTTTCTTCGACAAGGTAAGTATCTCCTTTACTTAGTCGCGTGAAAGTTTTATCTTGAGATGTGTTTCTAACGTCATTGCTTTTTGGGGGGGTCCAACATCCAATGTATACTTTGCATAAAACGCAAATTTAGGCTCAAATGGAAATCAGACGAATTTGCTTTACACGCAATTTAGAAACTTTTATATACCACTGTTTTATATGTAACTTTTGAAAGTACGCAACCGGACAATATTGATGATTACCGGCTTTTGCAAATTAATGAAGACCCCGCGCTCCCCCCACCCCCCTCGACTTCCTAAATGCTGAATATTAATGACAGGTCGAGTTGTCCCTACTGAAGGGATTTTTTTCCGACAGGAACTTTGTATCCCCCACCCAACTTCTAGAACATATGTCAAATTTCTCTTAAACCTCCACCCACCTTACGCACCGCCCCCGCCCCCCCCCAAAAAAAAAAAAAAAAATAAAATAAAAATAAATTTGGACCCGAGCCTGAAGACGGATTTTCAACATTGTAAACAAAATTGTGAAGACAGTACTAGACACTTATGTGTAAAAAGGAAACGATTTATGGGTAAAGGGAGGTAACCTGTGTGTACAACCTTATGTCTCTCTTCACTATCTTCTCGTCTTTCATTCCACAGTTTCGAAGAAGGAAATGTTAATGAAATTTATTTAAATACAGCTGTATCAAAGATTAAAAGTTGCGTTTTCTTACTTTTTCTTACTTCTCTCTCTCTCTCTCTCTCTCTCTCTCTCTCTTTCTTTCTTTCTCTCTGTCTCTCTCTCTCTCCCTCTTTGTCTGTCTCTCTCTATCGTCTCTGTCTCTCTGCCTCAGTCTCTGTCTGTCTCTCTCTGTCTCTCTGTATCTCTCTCTCTCTTCTCCTCTTCATATACCATCTTCGCCTCTCTTTTAAGTTGGACTTGGTAACTAAACTGTCACTTTTCTGCCCTTATAGAATCAATCTTTTATTGTGGCTACTTGTCTAACAGTTTGATAAGTGTTTTCCATTTATATAAATATAATAAAATGCTGGAATTAATCCCTTTAAAGTTGGTATACGACAGTTCAGACCCATTTGTTTCTCTCAAACAATCACATAAATTATTTTGCACTGAAACGATTCCGCAAAATGTTCTTTTTTGTCCTACATCTATGT
Organism: Sinonovacula constricta; assembly: GCA_007844125.1. Taxonomy (NCBI): domain Eukaryota; kingdom Metazoa; phylum Mollusca; class Bivalvia; order Cardiida; family Solecurtidae; genus Sinonovacula; species Sinonovacula constricta. Next base: position 43,348,109 of record CM017568.1, on the reverse strand, counting down.
AAAAGGGGAGCGTAACACCCTACTGGTTATTACATTAATGTATTTCCTATCTGAGTCACGGTGCACAGTTAGCTAAACTGAAACTAACAAAACCACGTGACCACTTACTTTTGAGATTACTCCTCATCCGACTAATCCGCTCTGACGTTGATATCTGTTTTCAGCAGAAAACCCGATCGTGTTTTATATAGATTTGGAAAGAATGACTTTTTAGAGCGATTTTTTTACTATTTGCACCGTCTTACAATCGAAGAAGTGCATAAAACGAACTGTACTTAGACCTAAGTTCGCGTTTATACAGAAATAATGCCCAGAGTTCCCAAGAGGTAAGATATTTGTAACACGTATTTTATATTGGCAAAATATCGGATACCATCTTTAAGACAACATCAGATGTCCGATCATTTTGGTTTAGGAACAATTTGTATGAATACATGGATCACAGGAAAATGATTAACTTACGTGTGTCGAATTTCTTTAACGAACATTTCCGCCATTTGGCATAGATATTGCTACCAAACAGGTATTTTGATTGTTAAATACTACATATGCAAAAAGCCATTTGTACACGTTTGACAAAAAGTCAGATTTCCATAAAGTTAGGTGAACTTAAGTAATGGATAGGTCAGTCCAGAAATTAGCGACTTGAAGATTTTTAAAGAAGATAGTTTAATAAAATACAGATATATGAAGACAATTAAGTACTTTGCTCCAAACCTTCACTCTTGTTCTAGTGGGTTCATTGTGGATGCAGAGAATGAATCCGGTGTCCGATTTTAAATATCTCTTAACCTTTTGGAGATCTAAGGTTCGGAACATAGAACAAAGTAACATTCGGTCCCCGGCCTCTAGGCCGAAACGGTAGAGAAAACCCAAAAAGTAAAAAAAAGATTCGTGCTCAGCACACTTGGTTTAATCTGTGTAGAAAAGTTGAGCCATTTGTCTAAAAGAAATATTTCGGTGAAAAACGCAAACATCTATGACATCCCGCCTTACGATTTGGGCCAATTTGGGTAAAATAAACTTTACTCCAAACCTTCGCCCAAACTAAACGAAATACATCAAAACAATGAACGATTTGATATGATGTATGACTTGGCAAGGAAAATAGGACCTTAAATTTTATCCCCACTACGTCACTTCGCTGGTATTTTATTGCTCAGCAAACGCTAAAATAAGAGAGATTATTATTCCTATATTTTGGATATATACTGACTTTATTCAGGAAGTTCTATACTTAATTAGTAGAATGATATATTAATAATTGTTAAAAATAATTTAAATGTGTAGTACGTTTGAAAAAAGTACTTTGCAAAGTCCTTGAACTCTTTCATACCGTTGCCAACGTTTTATTTACACTGGTGTTCTATTCTATTTCAGATATTTCAGATACATAAATCTTAATAACATCACGATAAACGTCTCATTAAAGAACTATTTTTAAACTTTTGATCTCAGCGAATCCATTCCTATCGAAATCTATCATAATATAAAGAAATCGACAAATGGCGAACAACGTGTCAAGTGACTGTGGTAGGATGAGGTTTCACGTGCGGCAAGACAAAGTGTTGAATTTGGTGTTACCCTGCAGCGAATGTGTTCTGTAAAATTGTAAACATTGCGTGCATGTACACGGGGATTATTTAATCCCAGGATAAAACATATAAACAGATATGGCTAGCTAGAAACTAATTATAGGGAGTTGTCTTAATATGTATGTTAGAGGTGGAACTTATTTACTTTCAAGATTTTGAAATAGAACTTCCGTCATTTTGTGTTTTGAATGACAGATCCTTTTACATTGTGCTTTGTACGTGATAGTACACATGTATTATGAAGCCTTCTTGTTGATGCTCTAGGTGAGGTGAGTTCAGTTTACCTTTACATTATTACCGTATCATTGTATTATATATTTTTGTACTAGTTACATTTTTGCTTTAGTCAATTTTTAACATTTGCATATTTAACTTATTGTTAGGCACACTACAAGCGAGATGTCCGATGGACATTCGTAGAATCGTGACTTGACTGTATCAATACTTTCAGCACGGGGCGCACGTGGCGTAGTGGTAAGGTCGCCGATTTGTAACTCCTCTGACTGCTAAGCATCTCACCGCGTGGGTTCGGGTCCTGGTCGGGGTGAAGAACTTAATGTAGGAAGGTCCTCCAGCTGACCTGTGGTGCGCCGGTGGTTTTACCTAGACATGTGTCTGGGGTCTTCCTTCACCAAAAAGCTGGACGTTGCTATAATGATCGTAAATGGTCGCTGAAATGTATTTAAAAAGAAAAAAAATCACCACGAGTCCTAGTTTTAACCCGATACACAGACCGCAATTATGAGGTGGATCGGGAGGTCGTGGGTTCAATCCCCGGCCGGGTCAAACCAAAGATTTTTAAGTTGGTAGTAGTAGCTACCCTCCTAACGCTCGGGCTAAGGGGACAGCAATACGTCTGACTTGTCGGTGTCAGTGTAATGGACCGGCCGGGTTCAGTCCCTGGGCACCTCATACGTGCCCCTGTGCTATAATGATAGCAATGTCGCTGCACAGTATCGGCAAAAATGCCGGCTAATTCCATCCCATCCCTATGAGGTAAACTTTCTTACTTGTTTTAACTTAACTATATATTTTTGCATTCTTTTTTTTTTTTTTTTTTTGCTTTGGTCAATTTGTAACATTTGCCTTTTTAACGTCCGATGGACATTTGTAGAATCGTGACTGGAATGTATCAGTAATTTTGCCAGAACAATTTTTGCAACGTTAATTCAATTATAATTTTGAATTGAATGTTCAAAACTGACAAAAACATCTGATGATTTCTTTACCGTAACCTTTAAAGGTTGATATTCGACAGTTTGGACCAACATTTCTTTTCTGTAATAACCAAATAAGTCATTTTTACCTGGAAAGGTCCTGCAAAATGCTGTTCATTGGTGACCGAAGTCTGTGTGAACAGTCAACCACCACTCATCACTGTTAACAGGTCTTTCCTATCCGAGTTACGGTGCAGAGATTTTTAAACCTAGAAAACCACGTGTTCACTTACTTTTGAGATGACGTTATATAGTCATCCGGGTAATTTGCTATGACCTATATATCTTTTTTTTAGCAGAGACCACTATCGAGCTGTTAATACAGTTGGAAAGAATACGCATTAAGAGTGATTATTTCGCAATTAGTTCTAACAATTCAGTTAGTGTTCAAAATCGTTTTCATTAAGACTAAAGTATGGGTTTATAAAAAATATTCCTAAATTCCACAAAGCAGTGGTTCGATAATGTGATATGTATTTGATAAAGGCAAAAGTCTGGTACCACCTTTAAAATAATAAATAATAATTTATTAACTAATTATTTATTAATGTATACTATGGTATCATCATTGCCATGGTCAGTAAAAAATCACCCCCCCCCCCTACCCCCCCCCCCCCCCCACACACACACACAACTGCCCCTTTCATTTTGGTCCATACATAAAAATTGCTTTGCCTGGAAATTAAATTCAATTATTTTTTGTTGTCGAGAAACTTCTATAATTAGTTTAGAGGAAAACAGCGCCAGTTTGGAAATTGATTATGCTGGATAATATGGATTACCATATTTTGCAAGATTATCAATTATGCTCAGAATTTTATTAAACATCAAACTTACCTCAGGCAATATTACTGTATATTTTTAAGCATACATTCCGGTGAAATTCCAAAGATTATTTGCTGAAAACTGTGCAAAATTAGGAAAAATAGTGTATTTAATTGTTTAAGTTACAGGAGCAACATTTGACCTTAGAACAAATTCATATATTTACGTCATATTAATATTACAGTGTATATATTTTTGCTTCAAAACTCTTAGTTACTTTTTCACCTCTATATGTTTTGCTATACTGGTTTATATTTAAAATGAAAACACTATAAAGTCATGTCAGCGGCATTTATTATCATTGATATCGCAAACTTACCAAATTACTTAACCACCCCGATGCATTTTCAGCAATTGAACTATTAAACTAATGGTATTCACTCAAATTATACTCGAACCACATAAAGTTTGTTGGAATGTAGGAAAACAATTTAGTATGTTAGTGTGTGTGTGTGCGCGCGCGCGCGTGCGTGCGTGCGTGCGTGTGTGTGTGTGTGTGTGTGTGTGTGTGTGGAGGAGGAGTAATAGATTTTTTTCCGAAATGGATTTTGTCTGCTCCCCACACATCTAGAACGAATGTATAAGTCGGTCTTCAATCCCGTTCCCGCCCCACCTGTGTTTAAAAATTCTGGATCCGGGCCTGTAGACAGTTCTTAAACAAATTCGGCAAGCGAACTAGTGTTAAAGGGTGGTTACACTAAATACCGACCCGAAGTAGAACCCGTGAAATTATATTTTTTTTCTCTTTCATAACAGTCTGTTGCAATGTTTTGAAAGTAATCTTAATCTTTTGGTGTCAAAAGAAAGCTATAAGTATGTAGAATTAAGAGAAAGCAAAACTACTGAACACCTATTTTCACTTATTTTAGGGTCTATTAGACATTGATCGACAATGAATAGCTCTTCTCACCTATATGTGTTTAAGGAGGTCATCATAACTGGGTCATGGTACAATTTGTTTCATAAGGTCTGTCCATTCATGTTTAATGTTCTTGCTTTGTCCTCAAATAAGATTGTTTAAACCATGTTAAACCATTTACTTATAAACAATATTTACAGTCCTGTAATTATACCACGAAATTATTACACATACATGCTCGTTTGTTGTTAACAAGGTGTTTAAGAAGGGAGATAATTTAAACGATATTTAGATTTATACCATCTACATTTATCTCCCATCCCTGCCAATTATTAGTAATATAAATTATATTTCCATTAATTTTTATTTCTTGCAAGGTTAATACATTTTATATAATTTATGATGTAGATTGTAGTAAATATGAGTACTTGTCACACTGTATACTCATATCTTTATTATTAAATATTAGGATTTTAAGAAGTAGATCTAGTTTGGTTGTTAAATCGCATCAAAACAGCTCAGTTTAACACCCAAACTAACAGCATGTTAGTACACGTGCTAGTTTGGGTGTGAAACTGGACTAAGGTCTAAAAGTAAATTTTAAAGTGTGCGTCTTGTTTTTAGTTTTTACTCTGATTAAATTAATTGCAAATACAAATTAGAGAAAATGCCTTGTTTTGTTCTTAACAAAAATGACACGATAAATTAGTTTGAACATTGTCCAGAAAATGTTGACTTTTGTTTATTGTTCATGTGAAGTCATGTAAGTCTGGTATGAGTGCGTGTGTGAGACTGTGTGATTAAAGGTGAGAAATTGTGAGTCTGTGAGTGGATCTGGTGTGAGACTGTGTGATTAAAGGTGAGAAATTGTGAGTCTGGGTGTGGGTCTGGTGTGAGACTGTGTGATTAAAGGTGAGAAATTGTGAGTCTGGGTGTGGGTCTGGTGTGAGACTGTGTGATTAAAGGTGAGAGGTAGTTAGTCTGAGTGTGGGTCTGGTGTGACACTGTGTGATTAAAGGTGAGAGATTGTGAGTCTGGGTGTGGGTCTGGTTTGAGACTGTGTGATTAAAGGTGAGAAATTGTGAGTCTGTGAGTGGATCTGGTGTGAGACTGTGTGATTAAAGGTGAGAAATTGTGAGTCTGTGAGTGGATCTGGTGTGAGACTGTGTGATTAAAGGTGAGAAATTGTGAGTACATGTATGAGTGTGGGTCTGGTGTGAGACTGTGCGATTAAAGGTGAGAAATTGTGAGTCTGGGTGTGGGTCTGGTGTGAGACTGTGCGATTAAAGGTGAGAAATTGTGAGTCTGTGAGTGGATCTGGTGTGAGACTGTGTGATTAAAGGTGAGAAATTATGAGTATGAGTGTGGGTCTGGTGTGAGACTGTGTGATTAAAGGTGAGAAATTGTGAGTCTGTGAGTGGGTCTGGTGTGAGACTGTGCGATTAAAGGTGAGAAATTGTGAGTATGAGTGTGGGTCTGGTGTGAGACCGTGCGATTAAAGGTGAGAAATTGTGAGTCTGTGAGTGAATCTGGTGTCAGACTGTGTAATTAAAGGTGAGAAATTGTGAGTATGGGTGTGGGTCTGGTGTGAGACTGTGTGATTAAAGGTGAGAAATTGTGAGTATGGGTGTGGGTCTGGTGTGAGACTGTGTGATTAAAGGTGAGACATTGTGAGTATAGGTGTGTGTCTGGTGTGAGACTGTGTGATTAAAGGTGAAAAATTGTGAGTCTGTGAGTGGATCTGGCGTGAGACTGTGTGATTAAAGGTGATAGGTTGTGAGTCTGTGTGTGGGTCTGGGTGTGAGACTGTGTGATTAGCGGTGAGAGTTTCCAAAATAGATTATCAAATAGGTTACACACACTTATAAAAAGTTCTTTAAATAAGATTTTGGGTGTATCTGCTACGTCTAGAGGTGTTTAGTATTTTGTCTTTTTTAAATGACTCAAATACATAGATACGCCCCTTATCTTCAGTCCTGTTCAAACAAAAGTGTATGATAAATACACAATTAAGTTAATTGTGTCACTATCTAGCCAGTAAATGTATGTTAATGGCTGACATATCAAACAACAGTTTGGAGATGTTTAGATGTATTGGTACATTGTGTTGTTGAGAAAAAAATAGGCTCAAAAAAGAAAGCGGTGCAATACTACGATTCTCCCTCCCTAAAGAAAACACATTTTTTAAAAAAGCATTGTTCCATATTACAACGTGCTCATACTGCAATTTTAGTTTTGCAGGTAAACCAAAACTGCTCCTAAACAAAACAGTCAATCTTTCTCCAGGTCACTAAAATATTGTCTGTTTTAATTTTAAAATAGGAGAAAGGGCTTAGCATTATATTTTTAAACCGTCTTTCTTTTTGTTCTAATATACAAATACAGACATAGCATGTCAATACGTAGTTGACACAATCTTGTTTTGTAAATTTCACCTCTGATGGTTATCACATATTATACGAATGAGAGACATTAATGAATAGTCTCCCCTGAATAATGCCTAAATGCAAGTAGGTCCTTTCATTTGTTTTACTCGGTTTTTATGCTTGTGCTCTTTGGAGTGTATGTTGACCTTTCTGCCTTTCTTATAATACCCAGGTTAACCATCATCAATAAACATGTTCATTTTCTTTTTTTATAACATATCTCTATACGTATTTAAATTAATTTTAAGCTCATATGTAAGCAAAAGTAAGAAATTTACTGTTTGTTACTGCAATATCTACAAAAGAACAGGCGATAAAGTCCAAGAATTTTAACTACAAGGACCTACCTACTGTTTGAAATTCCTCAGATATTACCTAACAAGGGAGACAATTTCCATTTCACTAATATACCCCATTGACATAAAAATTGGGAAGCATGGTCTTGTACATGTCGGGTGTGGGAATAGTCGTACCACAAAATTCTCGTGCCGGGAATAGTCGTACCGAATTGGGAATTTTCGTACCATATATGAATGGGATATTTCCATATAAGTGACATGATTGCTGCCAGGCATTGCTTCTATCACACTGGATAGCGCGCATTCTTGCTGTAACAAAACGTTTGCAATTTACTGGAAAGCCATTACAGTTTGGCTTGTTTGGAGAGACTGAATTTTCATCAGAATCGGATTCTCTATATATTTGATATGACAGACTGTGTGTTTGTTACTTACAAGTTCCCTCGTATCTATGAATGAATAAAATGAATCGTAATTAACTATGTTCTTAAAGTGTCGTCCAGTTTTTTCTCAGAATAAATTAATTCATTATGTTATTTGCTGTTTTCCACTTCTGATGAGTTAGTTAGTTCATTATATTTTTAACCAAATAAGTTATAGTGGGTTTAAAATTGTCTCATTAGAAATTGAAAACAATCATTTCTCCGATTATAAAATGCTTGAATGTCTTTTCTAAAAATGTATGCTCTTTTGTAATAATTTTTCAACTGTGATGTCTAATTTGTACATTGTAATCAAGTGAACTAAAGCAAAGCGATGAAAAAAAGCATGACCAAGATGATGTGATAGAGCACTATTTCTTTCTTCTAGTGTCTAATATGTTATGTTTTCAGTTAATGTTCTATTTACTTACCATAATTATATATCGGCCCAGCCAGAGAACGCTTCTATTGTTCTATATTGAGCATGTTATTTGGATTTAAGAAATGCAATTGCTTTATTCAAGCTTAAAATAAAGCATACTCTAGAAATAAATCTGGTTTAGTGGGGGAGGGGTGCGGGTCCTTGTGAGGTTATAATCAAAAAATTGTCTGAAGGTGATATTTCAGAATACAGATACTTTAAAGACATTTAGAAATTAATTAAACGTATATTTCACAAGTAACTTTGGTCACTTGATTATTTTAGGCATACTTGAAATATTCAAAAGTAATGTAGGACTCTTAGCACATGCTGTCTGTAGTTATAATTTGTTTTAAATATATTGGATTGATTCTTCTCAGATGCATGTTCTACTATGTAATCTATGAGCGGTTAATTGCATAACGCTAACCTAAATATACTAACCAAATTAGGTCAAGTCTTATTGTGCATGTTGTGACATAAGAGAAAAGAAGATTCACTAGCAAATTATCTTAAATATGCTTCACAAAATTAGTGTTTGTACTTAAGGTGAAAATGTTCCTTGTTAAAAATAAGATTGATAGCATTGTAAATGATTTACGAAGTGCTGGTATACCTGATGTTCTATAATGTGCTAATCACTGAGATTAGTAACTGAAATCAGTATATGGTATCGTCCAGATGGTGTCACATCTACATTGATTGATGAATTGATTGTATTTTAATTTATTTAACATACTGACAGTCAGTCCAAGCATATCACAGTGACCACCAGATATGTTTCCAGAACATAAAGCCCTCTAATGATTCCCATAAATGACGTGAGTTTTAAATGTCCAGCAAAAGTTTTGTCTATTCATGTAAGGTTGAACATTCCGAGGACGTGAGAGCTGGGGTTGTAAGTCCTATGTTGGAAAGGAAGTCAATATTGCTAGTGAGCGCACAAAACGGCCTGACGACCATTGGTAATAACTCGGTTGTTCATTATTCAATAAACCGTCTTATATATCGAAGTTTAATTTATGCGGCCGATATTGGAGAAGTTTGGTAGAAATACAGTAGTCCAAAATTATTTATTTTAATCCTGCCATTTTGCTTGTGGTATAATTCTCAGATAAACTAAAAAAATCCAATTGACACATTATCTTGATTAGATTTTATATGTGTATAGATCGAGATTACACAAAATATATACATTTGATAGTATTCGTTAATTAAATTAATGTTATCAGAGGGATAAGATAGAATTGATGCCATAATTGATTTAAACATCACAAAGAAAAACAATCCTAACAATAAAATTGACATTCAGATAAGAATTGTTTTCTGATAGAATGAATCCCTGAATTCTTAAAGAAGACAACAACACCAGACAGCACACATTGTTGCTAAATGTGACATGATGTGGGCTTGTGGCATAGATTTTGAATAAGTATGAAAAGTAAAGCATAACAAGGCAAATTTACTGCTGCATATAACAAGGGATTAGCATCATATAAATTGTTCAGCCATTAAAGTATGATTTCCTGATGCAGTTTGAGCTTAATAAAAGTTAAAATTTCATTTCTTACGTCAAAGGATACGACGATAAAATGGGGGGGGGGGGGGTAAATGTAACAGCATTGTTCTGAAAGGGGGTAAATGTAACAGCATTGTTCTGAAAGGGGGTAAATGTAACAACATTGTTGTGAAAGGGGGTAAATGTAACAGCATTGTTCTGAAAGGGGATAAATGTAACAACATTGTTCTGAAAGGGAGTAAATGTAACAGTATTGTTCTGAAAGGGGGTAAATGTAACAGCATTGTTCTGAAAGGGGGTAAATGTAACAACATTGTTCTGAAAGGGCGTAAATTTACCAGCATTGTTATGGAAGGGCGTAAATGTAACAACATTGTTCTGAAAGGGGGTAAATGTAACAGCATTGTTCTGAAAGGGGGTTAAATGTAACAACATTGTTCTGAAAGGGGGTAAATGTAACAGCATTGTTCTGAAAGGGGGTAAATGTAACAGCATTGTTCTGAAAGGGGGTAAATGTAACAACATTGTTCTGAAAGGGGGTTAAATGTAACAGCATTGTTCTGAAAGGGGGTAAATGTAACAACATTGTTCTGAAAGGGGGTAAATGTAACAGCATTGTTCTGAAAGGGGGTAAATGTAACAACATTGTTCTGAAAGGGGGTAAATGTAACAGCATTGTTCTGAAAGGGGGTAAATGTAACAACATTGTTCTGAAAGGGGGTAAATGTAACAGCATTGTTCTGAAAGGGGGTAAATGTAACAGCATTGTTCTGAAAGGGGGTAAACGTAACAACATTGTTCTGAAAGGGGGTAAATGTAACAACATTGTTCTGGAAGAGGGTAAATGTAACAATATTGTTCTGAAAGGGGGTAAATGTAACAACATTGGTCAAAAATAAAACAAAATGTTGGTTGCGTTAGTAGATATGGTTTTGCCTGTCTACTAAGAAATATTCCAGAAAGATTCCCTTAACCATACAATTATTTTGTAGTGTTGGAAATATCAATGTTTTATCATGTTGGTGCAAATTAGAAAGTAGAAAATTAAAGATTTAACGTTTAAGATCTTGCTTACACATCGAATGGACAAATACAAGGAAAGATTTGTCATTTTGTAGTAGAAAAATATACATATGACTTCATGCTGTAATACTGTAGTACTGAAATGCTCTGAACAGTTTTACTTTATAGGTTTCAGCTATTAAGTATACTACGCTGCACTGTAAAAAAGATAAATAAATGTCTTAAACGAGAACAATGCAGTATCAAATGTCAGGAAAAAGTGAACTTGAAAAAAAAAGAAAAGAAATTTACACAACGTTTAGCAGTTCCTACAATCTTAAATTCTTTAAGCTAAAGTAAAAAAATATGCACCTCATTAAGAAAATCGGAGAAATAATTAATTCACCTAACACTTTTAAGCATTGAACCCTAACCCATTTCAATATACTAATATTACTTAGTTTATAATGATATGAAGGTGTCGCATAAAATCAGTAATAGAACATTACTAGAAACTTTCATCTACACGCAGACAAATTTATAGTTAAATGCTTGAGATCCTATGTATAAGTATGAAAAGGGAAGGGGAAAAAAATGACAGAAGATTTATTTTTATGCCCCGGGCATCAAGTAATTGAACCGTCCGTCCGTTCATTCCGTCCGTCTGTCCGTCCGTCCGTCTGTCCGGTTAACCTTTTTCGGCAAGTTGGATATTTCTCAATTTATACAAACAGCATTGGCATGAAAGTTTACACACTTACTAAACGGTGTACAGGTGACCCTGACACGTTATATTACTCTGGCTTCCCTTATTTCTTGGTTTATCTCCCCTCTTTGTACTTAGAGATTATGGTTAACCTGTTTTGGCAAGTTGGTTATTTCTCAGTTTCTTCAAAGAGCAGTAGCATGAAAGTTTACACACTTACTTAACAGTTCACAGGTCATAACCCTGACAAGTACATAACTCTGGCTACCCTTATTTCGTGGTTTATGTCCCCCTTTTGTGCTTATAGAAATGGTTAACCTGTTTCGGAAAGTTGGATATTTCTTAATTTATACAAAGATCAGTGGCATGAAAGTTTACACACTTACTAAACAGTGCACAGGTTATGGCCCTGACAAGTTATATTACTCTGGCTACCCTTATTTCTTAGTTTATCTCCCCTTTTTGTACCTAGAGATTATGGTTATTCTGTTTCGGCAAGTTGGTTATTTCTCAATTTATACAAAGATTAGTGGCATGAAAGGTTGCACATTAACTCTGGCTACCCTTATTTCTTGGTTTATCATGACAAACTATGCTAACGGAGGCATGTGTATTTTCTGAGTACAGCGTCTTGTTTTACCTGCTATAGTGTTAAAGTGCACATTGTAAGCTCACAATTAAGGGTTTTACCTGCTATAGTGTTAAAGTGCACAGTGTAAGCTCACAATTAAGGGTTTTACCTGCTATAGTGTTAAAGTGCACAGTGCAAGCTCACAATTAAGGGTTTTACCTGCTATAGTGTTAAAGTGCACAGTGCAAGCTCACAATTAAGGGTTTTACCTGCTATAGTGTTAAAGTGCACAGTGTAAGCTCACAATTAAGGGTTTTACCTGCTATAGTGTTAAAGTGCACAGTGCAAGCTCACAATTAAGGGTTTTCCTTGTTCATAAGCACTAATTTGCAAAACTCAAATCTTAGTTTACTGATAGCCTTCACCAAAGTACCAGTCTAAAACTGATGTTTTTTTCATATTATGAATAGTCATAAGCAGGATTTTAACAAATTCGTGTGTTAAAATTTAACAAGGAAAACTCAGACAAAATTAACTAAAAAAACTTAATACAAAATAATATATTGGACCAATTCATGCAAAACTTAAATAAACACATATCAGACTAAGTGGGGTGCCTACTAAACATTTAAAAACAGTACACTTCATTTAAATATGGCTTTTAGATTCTCATTAAGACATATGAATATTCTTGTTGGCTAATTGGCATAGTTAATTATTTCAAACCTAAGTTCAGTGATAGCCTTCCACTTAATGAACGATATAAAATGACTCTTCATTGTTAAGCTTAGTTATAAGCAGACTTCTAGCCAAAGTATAATTTAAGATTGAATGTGCAAAATTTTTACGAAAGATAAAATCACAATAAATCATAAAATTAATCAAATCATATGAAACTTAGGCCACCATGTGTTAGACAAGTAGGGGTTTGTATATAACTCTAGAAACTGTTGAGTTTGTTTGAATACTGCTTTTAAATAAAAAAAACAACTAATAACATATTTTAAAAATAAAGAATATTTTTAGATTCTTATTAAAATTTATAAACATTCTTAAGTGCTAATTTGAATAATTGACACACGACCATAGTTTTTATATAGCCCAAATGTGTATATTTTTTAGTACATTGGAAATTCTGTTTCTAGACATCCTAACGAACATTTTGGAACCCATGAAAAAAGTATAGTAGGGTAACCATACCTAAATGCCGGACTACCTCGTCTGTACAAGAAGCCACCACTCATAATCCAACAGATTGTTTATCAGTACACCACCTATCTGAATTAAAATGTACACGAATGACCTTTAAGTATACATCATCACTGCTTATATAAACAAGTCGTGAGTGATCAAATATCTACACTTTGTCTGGTGTTTGGTTACTTCCATTTATATCTGAAACGGTCAAATGTAATAAATTCTTTAAACCATAAAATATTTGAATAATCAATGCTATAATATACTTAATAAATACGTACAAATGTACTTTAATTACACACATAAGTCTCTACTGATGGTCAATACTTTAGACATATGCACACATATCTAACCGCAATTAATGATGGAATACAATGTTATTACCTGTGATCACATTTGAACAAGCTGTACTTCATAACATTGTGTTGTCACAAGGCTTTTCAACAAATCTTTAGCCAATTTTAGGTCAAAAAACATGTGCATCTTTTAACTTTGCATGCAGTAGTATGTCATGTTTATACGCAGTCATAAACAACATGCTGATTAGCTACATAGTGAATAAGCAAAAGTGAATATACTTAATAAGTACGTATTGTGTGATTCTACACAACACTGTGTCCCGGTTGCTTTAAAACGTGCACAAGAAAAAAGTACCTTGTGATCAGAAAAGTATGACTTCAAAGTTTCACAAGCTATCACAGACAGAGCTACTGCACAAAGCTATCACAGAGCTACTGCACAAAGCTATCACAGAGCTACTGCACAAAGCTATCACAGAGCTACTGCACAAAGCTGTCACGGAGCTTCTGCACAAATTTGAGTAGATATGATCAATGAAGGTGCCATAATCTGTAGTTGGAGTCTGCACTAACTGGTCTAGCTGAAATTCCTCCTGAAAGAGTTTAGGGTAGTTGTAGTTGAAGTTCAGATTTTCAAAGTAGTTGTAGTTGAAATCCACCATAAGCACAATCTTGCAACCATCTAGAGCGTCGTTGAAAGCGTGTTTTAACAGCACAAAGAAACTGTGTGAAGTTTTCGAGAATCGAACATCTAGGATGTCAGTACACAAAATAGACAACAATTTCTTTGTTCAAGCCAATAAGACAGTACTCAATACCACACACCGTTTTACAACGGATGTTCTCTACAGCCAATCATCTCTATAATATAATACCACACTATGTCCTCTGACTGTGTCTTGCTTGCTATTGTTGTTTTGCAACCTTCAATTCATTGGGCATCATTTACTTTGTCCCGTACCTTTGCTTCTCCAAAATCAGTTATGTCAGCAGGCAAAAAAGTTGCATCTTTTTGAAATTATCAAAATGTTGGTTCAATGATCAACACTCGTGAAAGCGAATTTTGATTAAATCATTCTCAGAACAATCTAAAAAGGGCACACAGTTTAATTGTTTTTTGCTACGCAATAGCTGCATTTCAGGCTCTATCTTTTGTGATACACTTGCTTTGTCCTAATTTAGAACAGTACATTGTACTTTCGACAGTGACCGGACATGGTAGCGCAATCGGTAGAACGTCAGCTCCAGGTTCGATTCCCGGGCCGCGACATACCAAAGTCGTTAAAATGGTAGTGGTATAGCTCCCATGCTAACGCTCAAGCAAATATAAGGGTAGTTCCACGACTGGCTGGCCCGGTGTCAGAATAATGTGACTGGGTGTGGTATCATGCCAGGTGTTCACGGCAGGCTATACACAGTGAATGCAGCACTATATCTGCTTCAAGTGGACACCGTCTCCAGATAACTGAAATACTGTTGGTGGAACGATAAACCCAACAAACAAACAAACATCTTCGCAATGGTATCTGCAAAATCAAGTAAACTGCTTCCTGAGCTCCAGTCTCAACACTCGACAGAAACTGATTGCTCGCTGCTCTGACTTGTTGCTTTATGTCTGAATAAAAAACCTTGTGACTCAGCACTTGCATCTCGCAGCAGGTTGGACAGACCAAGCTGACCTTTTGATATATGGGACACAATGTACGAGACACAGGAGTAGGGGTCTAAAACATACTGAAAGTCCATGTTGGCCTGACGAATTTTAAGTAAAATGGTACTGTAGCTATTTACTCTAGTGTCTGCAATTAACCATTTCAAAAATAGATGAGGCCTTTTCAATATGGAGTTGACACAATGTTCATATACAAATCAAGTTCTATCCTAAGAATTGATAGGAATTCAACAAATGTAATGTCTGTGCCCTATTTGTACTGATCATTCTACAAAGCGGTAATTTCTGGTTTGGGGGCATTGAGAAGATATGGAAATTGAAACGACCAATATTTTTTTTTCCTCTTTTTCATGTAACAGCATGTCTGTGAGTTTGTAAATTTATGAACTCTTCTATGTTGTCATCTTTTTTTACAAGTTATAAACTTGTCAACAAATGTAGCAATAGTTGAGTCGTTATCAGTGCCGTGAATGTGTGCAGTCTTCACCCAAATTAACATATTTATGAGTGGTGAACCACGTTGTTGGAACTCGACACGGCAGAAAAAAGTCTACAATTTCTCTAATGGGATTGGAATGGTGTTTTAACACATCTTTAATGAAGATCTGTACTGTTCTGCAACCGTTTATTCTGATATTATAGACAGCTAACCGTATGCACAGGGGTGTTCTAGACGCCCAGCACATGTGTGGTAAACACTGAAATATATTACAACAGTTATAAATCCCTGAACAAAAAATACATTAAACTATGTTTGGGTACAACCACTTACACCCCATGACTGAATATTAATCAGGTAGGTTTTATATAGCAAAACACATATCAATTAAAACTAATGCACACCCAAAGTGTAAATCATAAACAAATACAATTTAGCCTAAATGGCAAGTATTGTTTCTAATTATACGTCTATATGTTCTTACAATAGCTGAAATGGCAAGTCCTATGCCTAATTATACGTCTACATGTTCTTATAATATCTTGCTTCACCAGACTGGCAATAAAAACCTAACAAAATATTTCATATCCGAAAACAAGCATATCTGGATTGTGTACTAAGCAACAAGTTGACCATAAGAAACGGGTAAATTTCAATATCGATAGCAGAAACAGCCTTTATGGGACTCAGACCTGTATTGAACTAGTAAATTGGCAACGAAATACATACAACACGGTGCATGGGCCCCCCCCCCCCCCTCATTCTCCAGGAACCGGAACAAGTGACGGACCGGCTAATGCATTTCCAAAAGATGACATCGACAGAATTTAGTCGAGGAAGAGTTACTTCCTATCTACCGTAAGGTTGAATATTTATACTGGGGCAGCACATGTACTCTATGATAAAAAAAAACGAGAGGGTGAGCCCCGCAATGTTCTAATATTCTAAGGACTCGATAGAAATCATTTTGCATTGTCATTTGATCAACAAATCCAGGGGACTGTCAATTACCCGCAGTTAGCGCTTGTCCTTTTATTTTACATTTCCTTACAGACAGCAACACTTTATCTGATTTGTAGCCCCCTCCACCCCCACCACCCCCACACCTCAAACAATTTTAACTAATAAAAACGATTTAGTAAACAAAGAGCAACACGTCGGTCAACATTTCTGTTTCTCAACTCCCATTGACAGATGGGACTGTATTGTAATGCGACATGCCTTTTAGTATAGTTGACCTCAGGAAATGCCTGGAAATGCAAAAGATTTCAGAATGGATATCCTGGAACAGTCCCAACGGGTGTTGTTTTCTCCTTGAGCGAGGCAGAACACTTGGTTCTATTCTCTAAATTCCAGAGACTGCAAGCATGTGAGGAGCATTAGTCCATTAGTCCATTGTAAAGCCAAAACTGTTGAGTTTTCCCCATCCTTATAGCAAACCAACATCCTATGCACACCCATTCTCTTTCATCAACGCTGAGAAAATTATTAAGATATTTTCTTTCATTAATAATGGCTAAATTTCCCCCCTTTTGAATACTGTGTCTGAAAATGTTTTGGGTGCAATAGGAACACACATAATCTGGTCCTATGGACACTAGTTCATAGAAAAGAGAGAAATAACTTCATTTGTCTGCATTTGAAATGTGACAATCATCAATGGCACTTAGAAAGGATCGACCTTTCATCAAGTGGTCAATGCTTTTCCGTTGCATGCTGGCATTTAGGTGCGAATCATGGCGAGCCTGGGACTCTGCTCCAAATGTTCACTGCACTGGCCTGTATCTTTATTCACCTGCTGCTTTCTTCGTTTTCTTACTTTCCAATCCTAAAACCAGGTGCATTCTCTAGTATATCTATGGTAAAGTCTTTATCACTGCTTATCTTAATTGTAAACGAATAGGAATGCAAGTCAAACTTTATCATTCTTATATTCTTGCCAAGTGAATCCACTATTAATATTAAATAAGTACACAACTCTTGTAATGAATGTGCGTTTCTAGAATTGCGGCTCCACTTGAGCATTGTCATCAACTGGCATCTCTAGAGAAGCTATAAAACAAAAACACGTCTCTGTAAATCCTATGGCAAATCCATCATAAACTAAAATAAAATGTTTGATTCCAATACTTTTTGCACATTGGAAAGTATCTTTGATACTCCAATGGTTTTCAGAATACTGCTCATCATCCACTCTGAACAATCCAAAATTCGCATCTTTATCACCTATTCTTAATCGACGATGTTTGTAGCATTTTTGGACATCCTCTGGGTGCATATAATCATCAAATGACTGAAATAAATGCATTGCGCAGTACAACTTACTGCCTGCAAGAGGTATACTGTTCAAGTCTTCTGACTGCATGTTGTGATCTTTCTAAAAATATTAGGAATAAATTAAGAACATAGGACTACAAGGAACACTGTTTTCCGTTAGCTAATGGAGGCAAGCAGTCAGCCCCCTGCCCTGGTGATAATCAGCTGAGGCAACTAAAGAGACTGCCATAATGACATATGTTCATGTACTACAAACCAGAAGTGAACACTTATATTGAGACTGCCATAATGACATATGTTCATGTACTACAAACCAGAAGTGAACACTTATATTGAGACTGCCATAATGACATATGTTCATGTACTACAAACCAGAAGTGAACACTTATATTGAGACTGCCATAATGACATACATTCATGTACTACAATAGAAGTGAACACTTATATTGAGACTGCCATAATGACATAATTTATGTTCATGTCCTACAAACCAGAAGTGAACACTAATATCCTGTGCAAGCAATGCAATTCAATGTGCTTCAGTATATAACATGAATGCCAGTATTATCAACATCATACCATAAATGCTAGTTGTCAATTTCATACTATGAATCCCAGGGTTGTTAATTTTATACCATGAATGCCAGAGTTATCAATTTCATACCATGAATGCCAGTGTTGTCAATGTCAATTTCACACCATGAATGCCAGTTTTGTCAATGTCAATTTTATAATATGAATGCCAGTGTTGTCAATTTCATACCATGAATGCGAATTTTGTCAATGTCAATTTCATACCATGAATGCCAGTGTTGTCAATTTCATACTATGAATGCCAGTGTTGTCAAATAATACCATGAATGCCAGTGTTGTCAATTTCATACCATGAATGGCATACTTGTCAATGTCATATTTCCTACCATGAATGTCAGTGTTGTTTGTGTCCATTTCATACCATGAATGCTAGTGTTGTCAATGTCAATTTTTATGCCATGAATGCTAGGGTTGTCAATGTCAATTTCATACCATGAATGTTAGTATTGTCAAAAGCATACCATGAATGACACTGTTGTCAACGTCAAATTTTTTACCATGAATGCCAGTGTTGCCAATGTCATATTCCTACCATCAATGTCAGTGTTGTCACTGCCAAATTCATACAATGAATGTCAGTGTTGTCAATGCCAAATTTATACCATGAATGCCAGTGTTGTCAATGCCAAATTTATACCATGAATGCCAGTGTTGTCAATTTCATACCATGAATGGAAGTTTAGTCAATATCAATTTTGTGCCATGAATGCCAGTGTTGTCAATTTCATACCTTGAATGGAAGTGCAGTCAATATCAATTTTATGCTATGAATGCCAGTGTTGTCAATGCCAATTTCATACCATAAATGTCAGTGTGGTCAATGTCAATTTTATACCATGAATGTCAGTGTGGTTAATGTCAATTTCATACCATGAATGCTATTGATGTAAATTAAATACCATGAATTACAGGCGGTCAATTTCATACCATTGATGACAGTGTTGTCAATGTCAATTTCACACCATGAATGCCAGTTTTGTCAATGTCAATTTCATACCATGAATGCCAGTGTTGTCAATGTCAATTTCATACCATGAATGCCAGTGTTGTCAATGTCAATTTCATACCATGAATGTCAGAGTTGTCAATGTTAATTTCATACCATGAATGTCAGTGTGGTAGATGTCAATTTCATACCCTGTATGTCAGAGTTGTCAATGTTAATTTCATACCATGAATGTCAGTGTGGTAGATGTCAATTTCATACCCTGTATGTCAGAGTTGTCAATGTTAATGTCATATCATTAATGTCAGTATTGTCAATTTCAATTTCATAGCATGAATGTCAGTGTTGTCAATGTTAATTTCATATCATGAATGTTAGTGTAGTCAATGCCAATTTCATGTCATGAATGCCAGTGTTGTCAACTTTATACCATGAATGCTAGTGTTGTCAGTTTTTGCCATAAATGCCAGTGTGGTCAATATCAATTTTATGTCATGAATGCCGGTGTTGTCGATGTCAATTTTATGCCATGAATGCCAGTGTTGTCAATATCAATTTCATACCATGAATGCTAGTGTTGTCGACTTTATACAAATAATCATAGTGTTGTCAGTTTCATACCATGAATGCTAGTGTTGTCAACTTTATACCAAGAATGCTAGTATTGTCAGTTTTTGCCATGAATGCCTGTGTGGTCAATATCAATTTTATGCCATGAATGCCGGTGTTGTCGATGTCAATTTCATACCATGAATGCCAGTGTTGTCAATATCAATTTCATACCATGAATGCTAGTGTTGTCGACTTTATACAAATAATCATAGTGTTGTCAGTTTTATACAATGAATGCTAGTGTTGTCAACTTTATACCAAGAATGCTAGTATTGTCAGTTTTTGCCATGAATGCCTGTGTGGTCAATATCAATTTTATACCATGAATGCCAGTGTTGTCAATGTCAATTGCATACCATGAATGGAAGTTTAGGCAATATCAATTTCATACCATGAATGGAAGTGTGGTCAATATAAATTTTATGCCATGCATGGCAGTGTTGTCAATATCAATTTCATACCATGAATGGAAGTGTGGTCAATATAAATTTTATGCCATGAATGCCAGTGTTGTCAATATCAATTTCATACCATGAATGCCAGTGTTGTCAATGTCAATTTCTATGCTATGAATGGCAGTGTTGTCAATGTCAATTTCCTTCCATGTATGTCAGTGTGATCAATGTCAATTTTATACCATGAATGCACATAAAATATGGCTTTTGGACGGATTTGAAATATCAATTGTGGTAACAGCTGGGTGTTTTAACTGTAAAGTTAATATGTTAAAGCATCAAATAATTAGACAAAAGTGAATGCAATACATCGCCATATAAAGTAAGAATGTAGCAGCTCAGTCTCCACAGTGAATCGTGGTCAACACTAATACAGGTAGTGCTTGTAGTTGCCCTTAGAAAGGGGGTCAGCAATTATAGTTTCTTGACCCCTACATTGCTGTTTTTTGTCAACTAAATTAAAAGTCTATCAAAAGGAATATTATTAAAACGGCATGTTTCATCAAAACTTAATGGCATTAATAATGTTGGAGTTTGAGTTCTGAAAATCGTTGAAGATGGATTATTGATATTTAATTTTAATTATAGGTTGTATTGTAAACTTGAACACCAACACAAAACGTGATTAGGCAACTAAGTTAAGTAATTTAGTTCATTACCATTACAATTAATTGGTATTCAACACAAAAAGAACGAATATGGATGAGGAAAATGTGTTGATTAGACCAAATGCCGCTTGTTACCTACTGTGTACCTAAGACAGTTATAGAAAATATTCTTGATGGTGACAGTGATGGCAAATATTGGGGACGAACAATGCTTTAACTGAAATATTTGGTTTTAAAATGTTTGTTCAGACTATCACCAGTATTTTGTGGATTCTAAGCAGATTTGAACTGGGCCTATGTTCAAATTTATTATACAATATACAAACTTTGAACAAAGTAGAGAAAAAATTACCTTAAAACTTGCTGGATGCAGTAAAACACTCGTACTGTACTTCGCTCGTACTATTCTTCACTCGTACTATACTTCACTTGTACTCTACTTCACTTGTACTCTACTTCACTCGTACTCTACTTCACTCGTAGTATACTTCGCTCGTATTATACTTCGCTCGTACTTTATTTTACTTGTACTATACTTCACTTATACTATACTTCACTCATACTATACTTCACTCTTACTATACTTCACTCGTAGTATACTTCACTCGCACTATACTTCGCTTGTACTATACTACACTCGTACTATACTTCGCTCGTACTATACATCATGTATAATATACTTCGCTCGTACTATACTTCACTTGTACTATACTTCACTTGTACTCTACTTCACTCGTACTATACTTCACTCGTTCTTTACTTCACTCGTACTCTACTTCACTCGTACTATACTTCACTTGTACTATACTTCACTCGTACTATACTTCACTCGTACTATACTTCGCTCTTCCTATGCTTCACTTGTACTATACTTCATTTATACTCTACTTCACTCGTACTATAATTCACTCGTTCTTTACTTCACTCGTACTCTACTTCACTCGTACTTTACTTCACTTATACTATACTTCACTCTTACTTTACTTCACTCATAGTATACTTCACTCGCACTTTACTTCACTCGTACTATACTTCACTCGTAATATATTTCACTCGTACTATACTTCACTCGCACTATACTTCACTCGTACTATACTTCACTCTTGCTATACTTCATTCGTAGTATACTTCACTCGTACTATACTTCAGTGGTACTATACTTCACTCGTACTATACTTCACTCATACTATACTTAGCTCGTATTATACTTCACTGGTAGTATTCTTCGCTCGTGCTATACTTCACTCCTACTATACTTCATTTGTAATATACATCACTCGTACTATACTTCACTCGTACTATACTTCACTCCTACTATTCTTCACTCGTACTATACTTCACTAGTATTATACTTCACTCGTAGTATACTTCACTCGTACTATACTTCACTAGTACTATACTTCGCTCGTACTATACTTCACTCGTAGTATACTTCGCTCGTACTATACTTCACTCGTAGTATACTTCACTCGTTCTATACTTCACTAGTACTATACTTCGCTCGTACTATACTTCACTCGTAGTATACTTTGCTCGTGCAATACTTTGCTCGTACTATACTTCATTTGTACTATACTTCACTCGTATTATACTTCACTTGTACTATACTTCACTCGTACTATACTTCGCTCGTACTATACTTCACTCGTACTATACTTCGCTCGTACTATACTTCGCTCATACTATACTTCACTTGTACTATACTTCACTTATACTTTACTTCACTTGTACTATACTTCACCTGTACTTTACTTCAGTCGTACTTTACTTCACTCGTACTATTGACGGTTGGTCTGCAATTAAAAAAAGAATGATACTACGCAAAATATCAATTACAAAGCTTGTAATTTTATCAAAAGGAATATATATTCTTCAATAAATGCCTAATGCTTATAATAATTATAACTGTATAACAATCGTTAACATGTGCTCAGTGAAACGGCTGTACTTCATGCTAGGAAGTTTGAGATGCAGTGTTTGAAATTTTGTGGAATTCCTAAAACCTAGGCATATCAAATGTCAGCTTGACTAACGATGTTCCACAAGTACAAGCCGATCAGGCCACAATTGATTACTTTCAAACTATTATCAAATCAAACCAAGGCGGTTGTGCACTAAATAATTAACCAGATTTGATTATCCTAAGTGCTTTCCTAGCATTATCACATTATAGTAAGTGTATGTCTGTTTTTTATGATTTACACACACAATTGAGTAGCCTGGCTTCTGCTTTCATAGTAATTAATGATCAATTAACATTCACAACTGAATTATATCCTTATATATTTGTCTTCAGTGTTTCACACATTAAACTAAAATGATAAACTACTTCAGTAACGATCTCTAGTTTTTTACCATTAAACAGAAAATATCGTTAAACTAGTAAATAAAAACACTAACGCCGAATTTAGGTAAAGCGACACTAAATGAGCTCAAATATACTATGATAAATAACATTTAAAGGTGGTATCCGACAGTTTGAACCATGTTCTCCCTCAAATAACCATTTCTTTGTTCAAAACTAGCTAACTGTGCAGCGTGGCTCGGATAGGACCCATGTTGAGTCGGACCTAAAGAACCGTAGAAATTTAATCAATTCTGAGCTGAATTATGTTCGGTCGGTCATAAGGGCGCTTACGACTTGGATTTTGTAGCTATGACAATGTGTTGATAACCCTAACCCTAAACACAAAAATAATGTAGAGAGGAAGAATCAAACCTTAATTATAAAATCAGGTAGAATTTTTATCATGCTATCAGTTTGTCAATCAGAGTTAAGATTGTTTGCCAAATAACCAGATATTTTATTTATTGTGACCAATCATCGTTGATCTTGTGTACACAAAATTACATTTTTAGATCAGTTACTGCTGCTTTCTGTTACTGCAATTATTGCTCCTAATTTATGTTCTATGGTGTATACCGGCATATTTTTCAAAGCCAACTACATGTAGTACTACTGTATGTTGTTAACGTTATAAACTCTGTGATATTAAATAAATTGCCAGGGTCTTACACAAGATGGTAGCATAGCCCCGTTGCTTGCGCTCAAGTAAATATAAGCGTTGTTCTACGACTGGCTTGGTCGGTGTCGGGGATAATGTGACTGTGTTGTATCAAGCCAGGTGTTGATAGCACTATATCTGCTTCAAAGGGCACCGTATCCAAATTACTGACATACTGTTGGTGGGGTGATAAGGCCATAAAAAATTATATGTCTGGTTACGGTGACCCGACCGACCCTATTTTTTTCCGCCGACCCTAAAATTTTTTTCCCGATTTTGGTAAAAAAAAATAGCAGCAAAGGTTCGAACATTACTGGGTACAAACGAAAGGAAGCGGTGCAAGCGTCTACACTACAAACAGAGATGGCGGACGAACCCGCGTGCATTTTAGCCGTGTTTGCCGATAAATGTGTTCATCGCCATGAGGCGTACAGAAAAATGTCATCTTTCCCCCTAAAATATACGTTCGAGGATGTTTTTCGTTCATTTCATATTCAACCAGTCAACAATTTGTCAACAAAGGCATCCAGCATGATGAACGGAGAAAATGCTTACGAGGTTTTTATTTTTATACATATATTGCGATATTGTGTCAGTAAAAATTAAAATAAACTGGCTGTTGTCGGGCAATTTTTTTAAAGATATAAATGCCTGGTTCTCAATTAATATTTTAAAAAGCTGGCCACTTGTACTGGCCAAATTTTATTATAAAAATTAATCGACTTGTACTGGCCAAAATGTTTTTATAAATATTTATATAAAGGATGATGTGCCAAACAAATTGCAATGATATTAATTTTAAATGGGGGCTACTGCCCCAAACCCCTGCTTCTCTCGCCAAAAAGTCTCTGGTCTTATTGTGTCTTAAACATGCGGGGTCTGCTTAACTAGATTCTATCCACTGTAAAATCATATATTTAATATTATATACAATATTTTGCTGGGGTGTCAGTGCCAGATAAATTTACATATTGGAAAGGCTCGAACTTAAAACAATCATATTGTGTTTATTGTTCATTTTGCAATCTGAAACACTTTTCCAACCTTTTTCGAACCTTTGCACTAAGGGAGCCTCATTAACGGCCTATAGGGTTAATATTGTGCATACCCTTCACCGTGCAAATGTTACATGGCATGTTAGCAGACAGAGGATGACTAAAAAGCCAAAAGGTACATAAAAAGCTGTTATATTGTGTTTAATACACACACAATATTGGGTTTAATACACACACGCAATCAATTATTGGTGAATACATTTAGCTACAATGAAAAGAGTGATATGCTGTCCAACAAGCAAAACTAAAAAAAAAAAAAAAATTGCCTACCTACCTACCCTATTTTTGTTTAACATGTCACAGTAACCAGACATTTTTTTTTGGCCTAAAACCAACAAACAAAAACTTCACTATCAACCAATCAAGAAGAAAAAAATATTGATCAAGCACATCTAGGGACATTTTTTTAAATAATAAACAAAAACGTCAACACTGCCAGGTTTATTTGTCAGATTCTACCAGACACTGTTTGTTGGTGTCCTAGATTTCTGTAGTAGTTTAAATATATATAATCCAATGATCGCATTTTTAAAGAGTGAACACTGAGTTACTTGAAGACTCGATGATTGTTTTGCACTGTGTGGCCAGAACCTTATTAATCCCCATTAATGTTACGAAATGTCTAATCAAATAACCACTATCGCAGAATAAATGAAATATTTTGGCATGGAATGGCATTTAACCCTAATTCATGAATCAGTTCACAAAAAAAAAGAAAAAAAGAAAAGAAATGTGAAGCATTTTACCAGGCACGGCTTTTTAAGCTTTTTAAGCAATCCTGGGCGGAAAAAGCAACAAACAAATCTTTATCTTTAATGCAGCTTACAATCCTTGTTTTAATTTATTATGCTTTTTAAGTTCATCTTAGACATCATCTTAATCTACTTCGATTAGACCAACTATATATCATAAGCGCAGAAAAGTAAGAATTTATCACTAAAAGCAACAAATGACATTTTAAATTAAGTACACATGCAAATATGTTATTGTAGTGTATTTTTATAGCCTTAGGAATGGTCCGACCTTGCTGGCAAACACAGTAACTATTGAATTTGATTTCATTCTTTCACTTTACATTGGACTTATTTTAAATGACGTCATTACTGGGTTGTAAGAATGCGCCATACGTTGAAGAGTTTTGTTTCAAGTAGATATGATTTCTTTTCACTGTTTGCATTTTAGGAACCCCTTAGGAAGTACGAGGTCACAGCTCTGTAAACCCATTTTCAGCCACTCAGTAGGTCTTTTTGCCGACTGACTATTCCAAGGTGATAACTGTTGGGTTTGCAATATTTAACATAATGTTCCGTCACAGTTTTGTTGCAACTTTTACATTTAACTGGCGTGTAAATACTTTTGTCCATTGCCTTTTCAAACTATAATATATTTTACAATGCTCATAGGACTTTGATATATTTTCGTATTTACTAATATCCAATATCAGTAAAAGAACCATTATATAGTGTTTATGTATTATATTATTGTTTAAATGAAATGCTTTTAATAAATAATTTTTTAAAATTTATTCAGTAAGTAATTGTATACTTTTCAATGACTATTTAAGGAATAAATACTTTTCCCAGTCAAAATGAGTTCATGTGATTTGGCATGTCACTGTCTATATTGCAAGGTACCGCATGGATTGGATTAAAAGTTACAATGCCTTCTTACAAACTGTCAGAATCAAGTGTCAGTACCTGTCTTTTGTATGAACAACAGCTCTGGCTATATTAGAACAGTTGACTAACATCTTTGAGTCTACATATACATGTCTCTTGGTTATTCATATTGCCAAGTGTAATTCAATTTAAAGTGATATTTGATGAAGTTTATAAAAGTTTATGCAGCATGGTCAAACTTTAGTGAGTAATCATCAGACACAATAGTCACAGTAGAATACAATTCAAAGTTTAGTGAGTAATCATCAGACACAATAGTCACAGTAGAATACAATTCAAAGTTTAGTGAGTAATCATCAGACACAATAGTCACAGTAGAATACAATTCAAAGTTTAGTGAGTAATCATCAGACACAATAGTCACAGTAGAATACAATTCAAAGTTTAGTGAGTAATCATCAGACACAATAGTCACAGTAGAATACAATTCAAAGTTTAGTGAGTAATCATCAGACACAATAGTCACAGTAGAATACAATTCAAAGTTTAGTGAGTAATCATCAGACACAATAGTCACAGTAGAATACAATTCAAAGTTTAGTGTGTAATCATCAAGGCAATGAGTCTTTTGTTCATGGCTGACAAAGGCATACCAAGATAATGTGTAAAAGATTTAAGATATACCCTCTAGAAATTTTAGAATTTACAATCTAAGCAGTCTTCAACAAGTATTGCGACTTCAGGTCCCAGGTTTAAACACAGGCGTAGATTTGCTAAGGTTTTAAATATGGAAGTGGAATCGCTTATTTGCGTACACTCTAGTGTCCAGATATAGAGATAATGAGAGTCTAGTGTCGAGATATTGAGATATTTACAGTCTAGTGTCGAGATATAGAGATAATGAGAGTCTAGTGTCGAGATATTGAGATATTTACAGTCTAGTGTCGAGATATAGAGATAATGACAGTCTAGTGTCGAGATATTGAGATAATGACAGTCAAGTGTCGAGATAATGACAGTCTAGTGTCGAGATATTGAGATAATGACAGTCTAGTGTCAAGATAATGACAGTCTTGTGTCAAGATATTCAGAAAATGACAGTCTAGTGTCGAGATATTGAGATAATGACAGTCTAGTGTCGAGATATTGAGATAATGACAGTCTAGTGTCGAGATAATGACAGTCTAGTTTCGAGATATTGTGATAATGACGGTCTAGTGTCTAGATATTGAGATAACGAGTCTAGTGTCGAGATATTGAGATAATGACAGTCAAGTATCGAGACATTGAGATAATGACAGTCTAGTGTCGAGATATTGAGATAATAACAGTCTAGTGTCGAGATATTGAGATAATGACAGTCTAGTGTCGAGATATTGAAATATTTACAGTCAATTGAGATTATGACAGTCTAGTGTCGAGATGTTGAGACAATGACAGTCTAGTATCAAGATATTGAGACAATGACAGTCTAGTGTCGAGATAATTACAATCAAGTGTCTAGATAAGGACAGTCTAGTGTCGAGATAATGACAGTCTAGTGTCGAGATTTTAAGATAATAACAGTCTAGTGTCGAGATATTGAGATAATAACAGTCTAGTGTCGAGATATTGAGATAACGACAATCTAGTGTCGAGATATTGAGATAATGACAGTAAAATGTCGAGATAATGACAGTCTAGTTTCGAGATATTGAGATAATGACAGACTAGTGTCAAGATATTGAGATAATGACAGTCTAGTGTCGCGATATTCAGAAAATGACAGTCTAATGTCGAGATATTGAGATAATGACATTCTAGTGTCGAGATATTAAGAAAATGACAGTCTAGTGTCGTGATATTGAGATAATTACAGTCTAGTGTCGCGATATTAAGAAAATGACAGCCTGCTGCCAAGATATTGAGATAATGAATGTTGACCATGTCAGGTCTGCACAACACGTTGTCACAATCAACCCAGCGATACATCTGCTTTAATCAGATAACAAACATATTTTTAAAAATGTAATTCAGTTTACGTGCAGGAGGGGTAGACTAGGGACACATGATTTTCTACTACTTATTGGGGATTGGGGACACCCATTTCCAATAGAGATAAATTAATGAAAATCTGTGTGCTGCCTCTATGGTATTTTGCAAATGTAACTGGCTATTTGGTTTAAATCCTGCGTTTTTAATAGAAGATCTGACCAAAAACCTGCAAATGAGGACAGTATCTTTCACACTTCGCTCTGGGAGACATGTCTAAGTGGGGACTCTTTACATCCTTTACACACAAGCCATTGAAGACTTTGCACACCGCCTACTGAGGACAGCACACACACACACACACACACACACACACGCACGCACGCACGCACGCACTCACGCGCGCGCACGCACGCACGCATGCACGCACTCACGCCCGCCCGCACACACACACACACACACACACATATCATTGCTTTTGTGGAGTGATTGGTTGGGATTTCCTGAAGGTAAATTGTTCCTTTCTTCATAAATGAAAAACACGTTTTATTAGTACTTTGCAATCGAGTATTGGGGACGCAATTAAGCGTTACTCTTTATATCCGGTGTCTCCTATACACACTAGACATTGAGGACCTGGTTAATGGTCTTAAGGCGTCTGAGTATGGGTTTTACTGCAGACCGACACTTGGTAGGACTTAATTCTTGTAATTTCTTTTCAATAAAATTCAATTGCTCGTGAAGCGTTTTTCTCATAACCATTTAGCAAAGTACAAGGAGAGTCTATCTATTTTTCCTCATTTGCAAATAAAACTGGCTATTTGGTTTTTATTTTCGCGCTTATAAATTAAAACCATACCATTTACCTGAAAATGATGACAATCATGTTTTACACTTCGCACTGGGAACATAGGCGGAAATTCTTTACGTCCGATATCTCCTAAACACACAAGCCATTTAGGACCTACATGTAACCACCTACTGAGGACAGCATACACTCAAATGTACTTTCTCTTGGGGTATGACTTTTTAAGTATTTTAGGAGACTTCTTTATTCTTATCTTGCAGATATTGTAAATAAACATTTAGTTCGTTATACATTTAAGCTTCTTTTTCATTCTTTCCCGACACTTAACCCTTTGTGAACTGGGTTGAGGGTGGTTTCGGGCATTGGGCAACTGTGCTAAACCGAGTATATTGTCATAAGACGATTACATTTGCTAAAGAAGGTTTAAATAAAAGTCCTAGGACTGTATATTTCAAGTAACCATTTGTTTAATATAACAAGGGTTTTACGGGGTTTCACCTTGACTACCTTCCGTATAACCGATAGATATTATAATTTATTGCTTTGGATATCAATGTATATAGTGTTCATAAAATAAACATGAAGTTGAAATTTTTTACATTTATAGTCATATGAATCAACATCTTAAAATTTGTCACAGCACCGAAAATTGACGTTCCGTTGACAATACACTGTCAATTATGTTAAGTTTAAGAATAACAGTGTGCTTTGACAAAGTACACGTAGGAAAAGGCATCACGTGAACCACATCATTACTTGCAAACGCTGCAAGAAATACAAACAAAAACAGAAGCAACAAAAACACACCAAAACAACAACAAACAAACACACACAACAAAACAATCCACAGAAGTGATTGTGTAATTAATCAACTTCACAATATTGTGTCTATCTTTTCGCATTTCTTGGGTACCTTGTATTTATATTTTAAGAGCGTGCAGTGTGCATGTGCAATTCTACACTGTAGGTTTAGTTAAAAAATATTTCTACATGTTCGTGACACAATGTACCTATATCAGTAATATACATTTATTGTCAACGATACGCTATGGTTGCCTGTTGTAAAATTTGAATACGGGTCCTCTTGTGTGGCACTCTAATGCATCGGTGATGTTGGTCGGTACATCGGTTATGTTGGAACTTGACAGGGGCCGTACCATTTAAATATGTATATATTTTTGTGTGGTCATAATTGCTGAATGACATGTACAAACGAGCTGTAAAGGGCATCGGACGCCACCCGCAATAGCGGGTTATGACGGGAGGCGCACTCATTGACTCAATGCGCGCACATTTTCAAATTTCCAGAACATACAGACACTACATGTATTTGCATGTTATGTAAATTAAATTACTTGAAATTACTTGTAAAATGTGTCAGTTTTGAAATAGGTACATCATCAAAGGCATTCCAGAAAACTGTGTTAAACCTGGTTTATGGGACTCATATCAACAGTTGTCTCCTTGACAGTTTTACATGCTTGCACATGGCGTATGACTTTTTTGGAAGCTTCTTTATACTTATTTTGTAGATAATGTAAATAAATCTTTAGTTCATTATAAATGAAAGCCCCATTGTTATCCTTTACCGGCACTGAAGCTTTTATGAACCGGGGTGGGATGACAGTGGCAGAGAGGGGGTACGTGTTTATGTTCATCGAGGTTTGAGTAATCAAGTTATAGATTACATTCAAACACAGACACCTAGAGCTTATTTTACACTGGTTGTGTTTTGGAGACCCACGTGCCTATACTAAACAAAGAATTGCTTAATTGAAAATACAATATTTAATGTTTTTAATAAGTATAGAAAAGATATACACAGATCTAGACTTATGACGAAATATTATGTCAGATATGTACAACTGAGCGCTGAAATACTTAATTTTAAAATGTTTATACAATGAAGTTTAATTAAACGTTATTGAACATCAAACTTGCATGGTCTGCATTGTGCGACAACCATTTTACCATTTCTGAACATTGTTTATGAACACGACGTGTATACATATATACAGTTAAATGTTTTTAAAGTGCTACTTGTTTCACTTGATTCTGCGTGTTTTATAATAATTGTTGCATTAAAGAGCGATGACATAGCACTAAATTAGGCTTGTAATTTCAGAGCATCATTACTTGCTCATTTTAATCAAAGTGTACATTTAGTTATTAATTATATTTAATGCAAATATAATTTTTGTCTCCTTTAGAAAGTAACATGTCCTTTTATTGTATTTACGCAGGTTTTTTTTTGTATGTAATGCGCATTGGTATGTTACTATACCGTTATTATTTTGTTTTGATATAATTGTAAGATAATTTGAATTGTTTTGTAGATTATTTCCTAAGTTTGTCACTCTGCATAGATTGTAAAACAGTTACTGGATTAAGTAAAATAAAACAATACACACACTTGTTATATAATCTGCTTATTTAGCATAATAATGGAATACAACATTGAATCTGTAAATCCTTTCTCGAGATATTTACACAAAACACACCAGAGAAATAACATGCACACACAAGTAATACTTGCTCGTCTCCATCATTTATCTGGCAATGACACATTTTATGTGCAATTAATTTAAATTAGTCTATGAGTAACACTAGTGTCAACATCCTTAATCAACAACCGTTACTATGTGTGAATAAATACTTGCACAAACACATACAATTGCTACTTTCCACTTATAAATGAGATCCCTTACAATAAAAATGGAAAAAAAGTGAGTTGTTACGTGGCTGTCCTAGTTAAAAAAAAATAGTTATCTATGCAGCGTTGGCTTAATACAGCTGCCCAAGATATAGATGTAAGATTTTAAGGGATATCAAGATATTCCTGATTAATGTATGACACTAAAAAGCACATAATCCTATGTAAGGGACCCCGTTTTGTATAGAACATCATGCTGACCTGTTAAAAACCAGATTTTACAAAAATGGATAACACTGTTGTCAAGGAATTTATCCACATTTCAACTTAATTTTTGTGTCAAACTATCACCCTAAGGTGAACACATAAAGCATAATGCTTGCTAGATCACAGATAATTCAGAGAAATAGAACAAAAAGACCATTTAGTGAACAAAAACTATTTTCATATGTGTCACTATGTATATCAGTTCCTGTTCTCAGCGAGTTAGACTCATATCACTGTTGTATGAAATTGGATCCTGGTGCAGGTTTAGATAATTAAAATGCCTGTTGTTTTGTTGTTGTTGTTGTTGTTTTTTGTTGTTGTTTTTTGTTACATCGCACCACCGACACAATAATGGTCATATTAGCAATGTCTAGCTTATTATTGGTGTAGGATGACCCCAGAATTATGTCTGGGTAGGACCACTGGCGCACCAAAGGTTAGCTGGAAAACCTCCCCACATGAAAGTTCTCGCCCGACCAAGACTTGAACCCATGCGGTGAGGGGCTGAGGAGTTTTAAGTCAGCCACTCTAAATGCTCAGCCATAGGCAGCTTGTTTTTTTAAACATTAAAAATACAACTGTAAAAAATATCATTAAAACACATTATTTTTAGACTAAAATACACCCAATACACATGCTGGGTGATGACAGAATCATTTGAGAGCATTTTTCCTTCACATTGACACACCATGACCCCTAAATTCGGAGAAATCAGTAAATTGTTTTTAAAATGTCCTCAAATGGCAAAGTCATTAATAAAACATTGTTTAACGATTTGCCTATCAGTAGTCATTTTCATGCCAAAAGTATTGACAATTATTTCTTGTTGCTTAAAGGTTAGACGCCACTAATTAAGTGTGTTTTATATTTATAATTGGCCCCAATAACCATACGTAGGTAAAAAAGAGCTATTTGTTGTCTATCAGAAAGACCCAGAAAATTTTTGCTTCAAAGAATGCACATACCTCCAAATTGCCAGTCAGTGAACACCAAATTTCAATGAAATATATACTTCTAGTTAAATTGGATCAGTCCATTATTGTGCATATGTGTCAAGATGTTTAAAGTTACATAAGAAGAACTTGTAAAAATAGTAGTAGTACGAGTAGTGGAAGTATTTGTGGCAGACAAGTTATATTAGCAGCAACAACAGCAGCAGTAGAAATAACTATTAAAAGTATATAAAGTAAAAACAAATGCCAGATTCTTTGCATGTTTAAGAAATCAGTGGACTATCAACCGCCCACCATGAAATCAAATGACCAGCCCCTTCCCCCAGCCTAGCCTATCCCATTTACTGTTTATTGCCCATGGGGCAAGTCATTGTTTATTCTTTATTCAGCAGGTGTCAATGACATTAATAAAAGCAGCAATGACAGAATCAAGAGCTTTGTATCATTACAAGTTTTAGAAACACATATCAGGAAAAAGACAGTCCAGTGAGGCATCAATTTACAATCAAAGTTTTCAGCTGACCAGGATTTACCTTTTTTATTTAGTTAGACAACATAAAAAACACTTTTCCTTGAATTATGATGCACATAGATAGCAAAATAATGTAACTAAATATACATAAATTGCAATAAAAAGCTTTATTAATCATAGTAAAAATCATATAAAGATAGCCGACTTTACTAATATTGACCACATCAGAATGTTGTCAGGAAAGTGTTTACTGTTTTAAATGCTGATTAATTATTACAGTCCAGCCCTGGCGTTAATCAAACAATATTCTTTTTTTTTATACATTTGAACAGTATTAAAACTATTTTGACCACCTTATAAACACTTTCAAAAGCAAATAAAATATTAAACATAAAATGCCAACATAAATCTTTAAAGATGTTTTAATTTAAAATAATAATTAGATATTTAAACTTTGTTTATATAAAAAGATGTTGCAATTGAATGAGCTTGAAAAAAATACAATTGACCAGTACTGACGACTTGAGGGGTATAACCGGCATAATTTCAACCGG
Source organism: Sinonovacula constricta (assembly GCA_007844125.1). Lineage (NCBI taxonomy): Eukaryota > Metazoa > Mollusca > Bivalvia > Cardiida > Solecurtidae > Sinonovacula > Sinonovacula constricta. The sequence goes on along the minus strand of CM017568.1, from coordinate 43,313,791 downwards.
TTAAAATCACTGGTTAAACAATACTGCCCAACGCTAAGTAGTAGAAGTTGAATATTTAGTTGAGGCTACAGTTGAACTTGAAGTAGTGTAGCTAATATTTCTGTAATTTTAGTAATACAGAAGAAGTTGAACTAGAAGCTGAATAAAGGTAAAAGTAGTTGAAGTGGTTGTTATTGTTCTTGTATTAATTGATGAAAGTAGAAGCTTAAATCTAGTAGTAGTAATGAAGGAAATAGCAATATTATGTGTTGTTGCATTACTCTAGTAGTAATGAAGGAAGTAGCAATATTATGTGTTGTTGCATTACTCTAGTAGTAATGGAAGAAATAGCAATATTAGGTGTTGTTGCATTACTCTAGTAGTAATGGAGGAAACAGCAATATTAGTTGTTGTTGCATTACTCTAGTAGAAGTAAAGGAGGAAGTAGCAATATTATGTGTTGTTGCTTTACTCTAGTAGTAGTAATGGAGGAAATAGCAATAATATGTGTTGTTGCATTACTCTAGTAGTAATGAAGGAAGTAGCAATATTATGTGTTGTTGCATTAGTCTAGTAGAAGTAAAGGAGGAAGTAGCAATATTATGAGTTGTTGCATTACTCTAGTAGTAATGAAGGAAGTAGCAATATTATGTGTTGTTGCATTACTCTAGTAGTAATGAAGGAAGTAGCAATATTATGTGTTGTTGCATTACTCTAGTAGAAGTAAAGGAGGAAGTAGCAATATTATGATTTGTTGCATTACTCTAGTAGTAGTAATGGAGGAAGTAGCAATATTATGTGTTGTTGCATTACTATAGTAGTAATGAAGGAAGTAGCAATATTATGTGTTGTTGCATTACTCTAGTAGTAATGGAGGAAATAGCAAAATTAGGTGTTGTTGCATTATTCTAGTAGTAATGGAGGAAGTAGCAATATTATGTGTTGTTGCATTACTCTAGTAGAATTAAAGGAGGAAGTAGCAATATTATGATTTGTTGCATTACTCTAGTAGTAGTAATGGAGGAAGTAGCAATATTATGTGTTGTTGCATTACTATAGTAGTAATGAAGGAAGTAGCAATATTATGTGTTGTTGCATTACTCTAGTAGTAATGGAGGAAATAGCAATATTATGTGTTGTTGCTTTACTCTAGTAGTAGTAATGAAGGAAATAGCAATATTATGTGTTGTTGCATTACTCTAGTAGTAATGAAGGAAATAGCAATATTAGGTGTTGTTGCATTACTCTAGTAGTAATGGAGGAAGTAGCAATATTATGTGTTTTTGCATTATTCTAGTAGTAATGAAGGAAATAGCAATATTATGTGTTGTTGCATTATTCTAGTAGTAATGGAGGAAGTAGCAATATTATGTGTTGTTCCATTACTCTAGTAGTAATGAAGGAAGTAGCAATATTATATGTTGTTGCATTACTCTAGTAGTAATGAAGGAAGTAGCAATATTATGTGTTGTTGCATTACTCTAGTAGTAATGGAGGAAGTAGCAATATTATGAGTTGTTGCATTACTCTAGTAGTAATGAAGGAAGTAGCAATATTATGTGTTGTTGCATTACTCTAGTAGTAACGTAGGAAGTAGCAATATTATGAGTTGTTGCATTACTCTAGTAGAAGTAAAGGAGGAAGTAGCAATATTATGAGTTGTTGCATTACTCTAGTAGTAATTGAGGAAGTAGCAATATTATGAGTTGTTGCATTACTCTAGTAGTAATGGAGGAAATAGCAATATTATGTGTTGTTGCTTTACTGTAGTAGTAGTAATGGAGGAAGAAACAATATTAGGTGTTGTTGCTTTACTATAGTAGTAGTAATGGAGGAAGTAGCAATATTAGGTGTTGTTGCATTACTCTAGTAGTAGTAATGGAGGAAGTAGCAATATTAGGTGTTGTTGCATTACTCTAGTAGTAATGAAGGAAGTAGCAATATTATGTGTTGTTGCATTACTCTAGTAGTAGTAATGAAGGAAGTAGCAATATTATGTGTTGTTGCATTACTCTAGTAGTAGTAATGAAGGAAGTAGCAATATTAGGTGTTGTTGCATTACTCTAGTAGTAATGGAGGAAGTAGCAATATTATGTGTTGTTGCATTACTCTAGTAGTAATGGAGGAAATAGCAATATTAGGTGTTTTTGCATTACTCTAGTAGAAGTAAAGGAGGAAGTAGCAATATTATGTGTTGTTGCTTTACTCTAGTAGTAGTAATGGAGGAAATAATAGCAATATTATGTGTTGTTGCATTACTCTAGTAGTAGTAATGGAGGAAATAGCAATATTATGTGTTGTTGCATTACTCTAGTAGTAGTAATGGAGGAAATAGCAATATTATGTGTTGTTGCATTACTGTAGTAGTAATGAAGGAAGTAGCAATATTATGTGTTGTTGCATTACTCTAGTAGTAATGGAGGAAGTAGCAGTATTATGTGTTGATGCATTACTCTAGTAGAAGTAAAGGAGGAAGTAGCAATATTATGAGTTGTTGCATTACTCTAGTAGTAATGAAGGAAGTAGCAATATTATGTGTTGTTGCATTACTCTAGTAGTAATGGAGGAAGTAGCAATATTATGAGTTGTTGCATTACTCTAGTAGAAGTAAAGGAGGAAGTAGCAATATTATGTGTTGTTGCATTACTCTAGTAGTAATGGAGGAAGTAGCAATATTATGAGTTGTTGCATTACTCTAGTAGAAGTAAAGGAGGAAGTAGCAATATTATGAGTTGTTGCATTACTCTAGTAGTAATGAAGGAAGTAGCAATATTATGTGTTGTTGCATTACTCTAGTAGAAGTAAAGGAGGAAGTAGCAATATTATGAGTTGTTGCATTACTCTAGTAGTAATGAAGGAAGTAGCAATATTATGTGTTGTTGCATTACTCTAGTAGTAATGGAGGAAGTAGCAATAATATGAGTTGTTGCATTACTCTAGTAGTAATGAAGGAAGTAGCAATATTATGTGTTGTTGCATTACTCTACTAGTAATGGAGGAAGTAGCAATATTATGAGTTGTTGCATTACTCTAGTAGAAGTAAAGGAGGAAGTAGCAATATTATGAGTTGTTGCATTACTCTAGTAGTAATGGAGGAAGTAGCAATATTATGTGTTGTTGCATTACTCTAGTAGTAATGAAGGAAGTAGCAATCTTATGTGTTGTTGCATTACTCTAGTAGTAATAGAGGAAGTAGCAATATTATGAGTTGTTGCATTACTCTAGTAGTAATGAAGGAAGTAGCAATATTATGTGTTGTTGCATTACTCTAGTAGTAATGGAGGAAGTAGCAATATTATGAGTTGTTGCATTACTCTAGTAGTAATGAAGGAAGTAGCAATATTATGTGTTGTTGCATTACTCTAGTAGTAATAGAGGAAGTAGCAATAGTATGAGTTGTTGCATTACTCTAGTAGTAATGAAGGAAGTAGCACTATTATGTGTTGTTGCATTACTCTAGTAGTAATGGAGGAAGTAGCAATATTATGAGTTGTTGCATTATTCTAGTAGTAATGGAGGAAATAGCAATATTAGGTGTTGTTGCATTACTCTAGTAGAAGTAAAGGAGGAAGTAGCAATATTATGAGTTGTTGCATTACTCTAGTAGTAATGAAGGAAGTAGCAATATTATGTGTTGTTGCATTACTCTAGTAGTAATGGAGGAAGTAGCAATAATATGAGTTGTTGCATTACTCTAGTAGTAATGAAGGAAGTAGCAATATTATGTGTTGTTGCATTACTCTACTAGTAATGGAGGAAGTAGCAATATTATGAGTTGTTGCATTACTCTAGTAGAAGTAAAGGAGGAAGTAGCAATATTATGTGTTGTTGCATTACTCTAGTAGTAATGGAGGAAGTAGCAATATTATGAGTTGTTGCATTACTCTAGTAGTAATGGAGGAAGTAGCAATATTATGTGTTGTTGCAGTACTCTAGTAGTAATGAAGGAAGTAGCAATATTATGTGTTGTTGCATTACTCTAGTAGTAATAGAGGAAGTAGCAATATTATGTGTTGTTGCATTACTCTAGTAGTAATGGAGGAAGTAGCAATATTATGAGTTGTTGCATTACTCTAGTAGTAATGGAGGAAGTAGCAATATTATGTGTTGTTGCATTACTCTAGTAGTAATGAAGGAAGTAGCAATATTATGTGTTGTTGCATTACTCTAGTAGTAATGGAGGAAGTAGCAATATTATGAGTTGTTGCATTACTCTAGTAGTAATGGAGGAAGTAGCAATATTATGTGTTGTTGCAGTACTCTAGTAGTAATGAAGGAAGTAGCAATATTATGTGTTGTTGCATTACTCTAGTAGTAATAGAGGAAGTAGCAATATTATGTGTTGTTGCATTACTCTAGTAGTAATGAAGGAAGTAGCAATTTTATGTGTTGTTGCATTACTCTAGTAGTAATGGAGGAAGTAGCAATATTATGAGTTGTTGCATTACTCTAGTAGTAATGAAGGAAGTAGCAATATTATGTGTTGTTGCATTACTCTAGTAGTAATAGAGGAAGTAGCAATAGTATGAGTTGTTGCATTACTCTAGTAGTAATGAAGGAAGTAGCACTATTATGTGTTGTTGCATTACTCTAGTAGTAATGGAGGAAGTAGCAATATTATGAGTTGTTGCATTACTCTAGTAGTAATGAAGGAAGTAGCAATATTATGTGTTGTTGCATTACTCTAGTAGTAATGGAGGAAGTAGCAATATTATGAGTTGTTGCATTACTCTAGTAGTAATGAAGAAAGTAGCAATATTATGTGTTGTTGCATTACTCTAGTAGTCATAGAGGAAGTAGCAATATTATGAGTTGTTGCATTACTCTAGTAGAAGTAAAGGAGGAAGTAGCAATATTATGTGTTGTTGCATTACTCTAGTAGTAATGAAGGAAGTAGCAATATTATGTGTTGTTGCATTATTCTAGTAGTAATGGAGGAAATAGCAATATTAGGTGTTGTTGCATTACTCTAGTAGAAGTAAAGGAGGAAGTAGCAATATTATGAGTTGTTGCATTACTCTAGTAGTAATGAAGGAAGTAGCAATATTATGTGTTGTTGCATTCCTCGAGTAGTAATGAAGGAAGTAGCAATATTAGGTGTTATTGCATTACTCTAGTAGTAATGAAGGAAGTAGCAATATTAGGTGTTGTTGCATTACTCTAGTAGTAATGGAGGAAGTAGCAAGTTTAGGTGTTGTTGCTTTACTGTAGTAGTAGTAGTAGTAGTAGTAATGCAGGAAGTAGCAATATTAGGTGTTGTTGCATTACTCTAGTATTAGTTATGGAGGAAGTGGCAATATTATGTGTTGTTGCATTACTATAGTAGTAGTAATGGAGGAAGTAGCAATATTAGGTGTTATTGCATTACTCTAGTAGTAGTAATGGAGGAAGAAGCAATATTAGGTGTTGTTGCTTTACTGTAGTAGTAGTAGTAGTAGTAGTAGTAGTAGTAATGGAGGAAGTAGCAATATTAGGTGTTGTTGCATTACTCTAGTAGTAGTAATGGAGGAAGTAGCAATATTATGTGTTGTTGCATTACTCTAGTAGTAATGGAGGAAGTAGCAATATTATGTGTTGTTGCATTACTCTAGTAGTAATGGAGGAAATAACAATATTAGGTGCTGTTGCATTACTCTAGTAGTAGTAATGGAGTAAGTAGCAATATTAGGTGTTGTTGCATTACTCTAGTAGTAGTAATGGAGGAAGTAGCAATATTAGGTTATGGCAACTATAGTCACAAACTTTTACTTAGTTGGATGTTATGCCATCTATAACCACAAACATATACATCGTTCGTTGTTATGGCAACTATAGCAACAAAAATATACATAGTTGGTCGTTATGCCAACTACAACAAGAAACATATACATAGTTTGTCGTTATGGCAACTATAGCCACAAACTTATACTGAGTCGGTCATTATGGCAACTTAAACTACAAACATATACTTAGTCGGTCGTTATGGCAACTATAACCAGAAACATATACTTAGTTTGTCGTTAGGCCAACAATAGCCACAAACATGTACAAAGTTGGTCGTTATGCCAATTATAGCCACAAACATATACATAGTTGGTCGTTATGCCAACCATAACCACAAACATACACATAGTTGGTCGTTTTGGCAACTATAGCCACAAACTTATACTTAGTTGGTTGTTATGGCAACTATAGCCACAAACTAATACTAAGTTGGTCGGTATGCCAACTATAACCACAAACATATACATAGTTGGTCGTACTGGCAACTATAAACTTATACTTAGTTGGTCGTTATGGCAACTATAGCCACAAACAGATACTTAGTTGGCCGTTATGGCAACTGTAAACGCAAACAAATACTTAGCTGGTCGTTATGGCAACTAAAGCCACAAACATATTCTTAGTTAGACTGATGGCAACTATAGCCACACATATATACTTAATCGTTATGGCAACTATAGCCACAAACATATACTTAGTTGGTCGTTATGCCAACAATAGCCACAAACATATTCTTAGTTTGACGTTATGCCAACTATAGCCACAAAAATATACTTAGTCGTTATGACAACTATAGCCACAAACAAATACTTAGTTGGTCGTTATGTCAACAATAGACACAAACATATTCTTACTTAGACGTTATGCCAACTATAGCCACAAATATATACTTAGTCGTTATGGCAACTATAGCCACAAACTTATACTTAGTTGGCCGTTATGGCAACTGTAAACACAAACAAATACTTAGTTGGTCGTTATGGCAACTATAGACACAAACATATACTTAGTTAGTCGTTATGCCAGCAATAGCCACAAACATATTCTTAGCTAGACGTTATGGCAACTATAGCCATAAACATATTCTTAGTTGGTCGTTATGGCAACTATAGCCACAAACATATACTTAGTTAGTCGTTATGCCAACTATAGCCACAAACATATACATAGTTGGTCGTTATGGCAACTATAAACACAAACATATACTTAGTTGATCGTTATGGCAACTATAAACACAAACATATACTTAGTTGGTCGTTATGGCAACTATAAACACAAACATATACTTAGTTGGTCGTTATGTCACTTATAGCCACAAACATATACTTAGTTGGTCGTTATGGCAACTATAAACACAAACATATACTTAGTTGGTCGTTATGGCAACTATAAACACAAACAGATACTTAGTTGGCCGTTATGGCAACTGTAAACACAAACAAATACTTAGTTGGTCGTTATGGCAACTATCGACACAAACATATACTTAGTTAGTCGTTATGCCAGCAATAGCCACAAACATATTCTTAGCTGGTCGTTATGGCAACTATAACCACAAACATACACATAGTTGGTCGTTATGGCAACTATAGCCACAAACATATACTTAGTTGGTCGTTATGGCAACTATAAACACAAACATATACTTAGTTAGTCGTTATGCCAACTATAGCCACATACATATACTTAGTTGGTCGTTATGGCAACTATAGCCACAAACATATACTTAGTTGGTCGTTATGGCAACTACAACCACAAACATACACATAGTTGGTCGTAATGCCAACTATAGCCACAAACATATACTTAGTTGGTCGTTATGGCAACTGTAAACACAAACATATACTTAGTCGTTATGGCAACTATAGCCATAAACATATACTTAGTCGTTATGGCAACTATAGCCATAAACATATACATAGACGTTATGGCAACTATAGCCACAAACATATACTTAGTCGTTATGGCAACTATAGCCACAAACATATACTTAGTTGTTCGTTAGGCCAACTATAAACACAAACATATACTTAGTTGGTCGTTAGGTTAACTGTAGCCACAAACATATATTTAGTTCGTCGTTATGCAAACTAAAGTCACAAACATATACTTAGTCGGCCGTTAGGTTAACTATAGCCACAAACATATACTTAGTTGGTCGTTAGGCCAACTATAAACACAAACATACTTAGTTGGTGGTTAGGCCAACTATTACCGCATACATGTATTAAGTTGGTCATTAGGCCAACAGCATTATTGCTTTTACCATATATTTCATTATTAGTATTATTAAACCGAGCTTATTTAGCTTAGAACGAAACACAGACAATAACTAACAACAATAAAGTAATTTATTAACCGAGAAACCATTAGATCAGGAGGAAAAACTCAGTCCCAACAACACAACAGTAGTAGAAGTATATAAGTTAGAGTAGCAGTGATTTATTAGAGGAAAGACGCCTGGCAATAGAAGAGAAATTAGCATATCAAATATTACGACATACGACAAACATACGACAAACACACAACGATAAATTCCATAATTCCTAAAATTGACTTTAAACATTGGTAACACATGATTTTTATTGCCGAATATCTGCAACAGTCCACTTTGAGAAGCTGCAGATCAGGATTATACAGACTTTAGCTTTCAACTATACTTAACTACGTTATCTTCTGAGTACAACAGTCTAATTTGTACTTTTCTAGCATTTATACTTTGTCCAACAAAAAACAACAACAAAAAAACAACACAATCAACATAACCCAAAACACGTCAAAGAGTTGAGAATAAAACTGGTTCTACTAAAGTTACAAGAATGGAAACAGGTGGACATCGTTGTCCTGATTGGTGCCAACAAGAAAATTTGAACAAAATCGGTGTATAACATTTTGCTGTATATGCAATTAAAAATGTTTTAAAGAAAGAAAATAGGATGATAATTAATCCAAATCTAATCCAAAAGACTAACAACGGCATGCTGTTTCATCACTTCCGGTAGAGGGAGCTAGTATCAGAGGAGTTTTAAATTCAATTGGGCACAGGTCCTTATAAAGGGACAACGAGGCATCAATCTTTGGCCCTTACATGACTAAAAAAGATAATATACAGTTCCTGGTGACAAAATTGTAAATATGTACAATTATGGATAGATCGACATCTACATGTAAATAGACAATACATACATATATTTTAAATACATCTATATTTTAACAGGTCCTAAAAAGGTTCAACTGGATCAATACAACAATAGCTGTATTTTTTAATCCGAATGCTCTTAAAACCATTTTATCGTATCAAGAATGGCAAGCCATTAAACTGCACTCTTTGTAAATATCATAAATCTACCTTATACGGTTGATATACCTATGTTACATCACACTATACGATTTGTAAATAAAAGAAATCATCTCATTCTAATGTATATTTAATTTGTACCTACAAAAACATGATCATCTGCTGCCTTAATAGGCAAAGATAACGCTATGACGTCACGCGTGAATGGATGAGTCATCGAAACGGGGAAGGGTCTACCGATGGCGTCAGTGTTTTGAACCCAAAATGGCCCATACGTAGTTTCAGAATATAAGTTGAAAATGATATTTGACGTTTGGGCCATCTCAAAAAACATTAAACACATACTAAAGTCCAGAATGTATAAGCTATCAGACTTTGCGGACACATTTCAATTCGCATGTCGCAACAAATTGCTTAACCAAAATGTAGCCGTGACCAAAATCATTTTATAACTGAAGCTTGTCCACGAAGATAAATTTTCCAGTTTATTTCTGCCAAGCCTGGTGCTTTGACTGTAAACTTGTAACTTCAATGCTCACTAACAAGAAACAATTTGAAGGCTTAACTAAGACTGGACGGTAGAACGATTCAAACACGGAATGCCTACCATTGCCATGACATGAAAACTAATTGAATATTTTATTCAGTTTATAAATAATATCGTTAAATTATAACATCACTCTTTGAGAAAACAAACTGGAAACAACCTGTCATAGCTGAAAGGTGTATGTATAATGTGCATAAAGTAATTGAATTCTTTCAAAGCTACCTTGACTTTTTTAGGCTTGGTAGGTACGAATAAGAGTTCAAATAGACTTAATCGTTAGTTAGTGAACACTTAATACAGTTGTAATAACAAACTTTTTTTCTTTCATTGTAAAATATGTTTCAGGTTACGCCTACACGTTTACGGAATCCACAAGCGAAGGCGTCATCATCGCAGTTAAATAACCGGGGTGACAATAGAATGGTAAGTTCTCAATTTGTCATGCACTTCCCGTCACCATACCTTCATTGCATGCTATCACTATCAGTAAAACACTTTATACCGAAATATGTTACTTGTACTGTTAATTATATATTATTCGAAAAAATATGGTATATAGCTTATAAACTGTAAGCAACAGGTTAATTGCGCAATCTAAATTCGAAATATTTCTGACAAAATATATTTTGGACCGTTTCTGCTGATATCACATATTTAAGAGATAAAAATCCAGATGGAAGCATTTTGTCCCTGTTCTGACAAAAATGTAATAATAGGTTGTTCTACACACTTTTAAAGATGTCTATCTTTGAACATCGCAAATAGTGAGTTAATCGTTGCTTACAGTTAAATTCTTGCATGACATTGACAGGAATATGCCGTACCCTGATTAAGGACGTCGTCGTGCTGCGGTATTCCATTTTCGTGAGTACTTGCATGAAAAATTAATATGTTGAACTAATAAAATTTAGAATTTGGTGACGCGAGGTTTTCCCGAACATTTTGTTCAGTCCTTGTTGTCATAATACACTTCTTTGCTCGAACATAGGTAGTCTTCTAAGCTTGCTATACAGTAACCATGGCAATCGAAAATAGGTAGTCTTCTAAGCCTGCCATAATTACTGATGAAAAAAAAAGTCATTTTGGGGGTCATTTTGGGTGACCAAAGAAAATATTTTTGTTCATCTCAGGAGGCTGATATGTGCAGTATTAAGTCTTACGATAGAACAGGTTTCATGGCTCTAGTACTTTTATAGGCTGAGAAAATAAAAGTCAAAGTGTGTCTTCCATTTAGTTTTTTAATTTTGTCGCCTACTTTGGATTGTCATAAAATACTTAGTTTTAAGCTATGGAGTTGCAATTTTCAGGAGATTCTTATTGAAGATTGTCTCATAGGCCTGGAAATTTTCATGGCTGTAGCAGTTTCCTAGGCGTCTGTGGAAAATCTTAAAAACGGTATCCCAAGACAAGGTCATCTTTTGGGTCATATTTGGGGACCCAAAGACGTTTTTTTTCTTCATGTCAAGAGGTTGATATTTGCACGAGCTATTAGGGAGTACACATAAAAATAGTGTTTAAAATTTCATAGCTCTACGACTTTTATAGGCGGAGAAAAAAGTCAAAGTGGGTCTTCCGTTTAGTTTGTGAATTTTATTGCCTACTTTGGATTGTCCTAGAACACTCAGTTTTTAAGCTATGGTGGAGTTGAAAGGAGGGGGACTCAAGAAGTAAAAGAGATAGCTTAAAACTTTTTGTGGATCTGAGTTCCAAATGCCCTAAAACCAATAAAAACCAAATTGGAACCGTTCCGAAAAGATTTTATTTCTCAAAAATCCGCCTAGGCCTACCTGTTTTTAACCCAGATTTTTTTTCCCCAAAAGGTTTCAAAATATGGTTTTAAGGGTATTTGGGTGTGGGGAATTCAGATCCGAGGTCAAATACGAGATTGTTTTAAAGATTCCTGAGATATAGGGATCCATCAGGAAAAAGCCCATTTTTTTAATAGTCCGTTGGGCTTTTTTTCGGACTAGATTGGGCTTTTTGTGGACGCGTTATGGTCACTGCGCTTTCTCTGCTACAGAAGTGTGCTGTTTCCTGATATTGACTTGGCACATTTTATGGTCACCGATTGGGCTGAAATTTGGCAGGTAGGTAAAATGGAGATTTGTCAGAGAACGAAATTAAAAGTTTAGTTCTACCTTGATCCGTTCATGACGTATTTATGGAATAAAGGTTAATTTTTGGGTCATTTTGGCGACCCAAAAAAAAATTATTTTTTCTTCATATCAGGAGGTTGATTATGCAGGAGCTATTAAGTAGTATGCATAAAAACAGTATTCAAAATTTCATAGCTCTAGGACTTTCATAGGCGGAGAAAATAAATGTCAAAGTGGGTCTTCCGTTTAGTTTGTGAATTTTGTCGCCTACTTTGAATTGTACTAGAACAATCAGGTTTTAAGCAACGGAGTTGAAATTGTCAGGAGTTCTTTATTGGAAACTTTCCCATAGGCTGGAATTTTTTATGGCTGTAGCATTTTCCTTGGTGTCTGTGGAACATTGTAAGAACGGTACCCAAAGAAAAAAATCAAAAAGGAGGGGTGGACCACCTCAAATTTCCAAGAAGGAAAAGAGATAACTTTGAAAAATTTGCGGATCTGAGTTCCAAATGCCCCAAAATCAATAAAAAACCCAAACAGGAACCGTTCCGAAAAGAAATATTTTCTATTTAAAAATCCGCCTAGGGTGCAGCCTTCCAGTTTTTTAACCCAGAATTTCTTTCCCCAAAAGGTTTCAAAATATGCTTTTTATGGTTTTTGGGTGTGGGAAATTCAGATCCTTGGTCAAATCCGAGGTAGGTTTTACGGTTCCTGAGATAAAAGGGTCCATCAGGAAAAAGCCCATTTTTTCCCTAGCGGGGACCACCCTAGATCTTCTGGAAGGAAATGAGCTAGCGGCATTTTTTTGCGGATAATTGCTCAGTATAAACTATTACTTAGTTGGTCACCTTTAAAGAAACATTTCAAGAAAAAAAGGGGAACGGGGACCCCTTGCCTGTTTTTCCCAGATTATTTTTCCCTCCAAAACGTTTCAAAATGTGGTTTTAAGGGTTTTTGGGTGTAGAGAATTCAGATCCGAGATCAAATACGAGATTGTTTTAAAGATTTCTGAGATATAGGGGTCCATCAGGAAAAAGCCCATTTTTTGTAATAGTACGTTGGGCTTTTTTTTCGGACAAGATTGTGCTTTTTGTGGACGCGTTATGGTCACTGCGCTTTCTCTGCTACAGAAGTGTGCTGTTTCCTGATATTGACTTGGCACATTTTATGGTCACCGACTGGGCTGAAATTTGGCAGGTAGGTAAAATGGAGATTTGTCAGAGAACGAAATTAAAAGTTTAGTTCTACCTTGATCCGTTTATGACTTATTTATGGAATAAAGATCAATGGTTTGGTCATTTTGGCGACCCAAAACATTATTTTTTCTTCATATCAGGAGGTTGATTATGCAGGAGCTATTAAGTAGTATGCATAAAAACAGTATTCAAAATTTCATAGCTCTAGGACTTTCATAGGCGGAGAAAATAAATGTCAAAGTGGGTCTTCCGTTTAGTTTGTGAATTTTGTCGCCTACTTTGGATTGTCCTAGAACAATCAGGTTTTAAGCTACGGAGTTCAAATTGTCAGGAGTTCTTTATTGGAAACTTTCCCATAGGCTGGAATTATTTATGGCTGTAGCAATTTCCTTGGTGTCTGTGGAACATTGTAAGAACGGTACCCAAAGAAAAAAAATCAAAAAGGAGGGGTGGACCACCTCAAATTTCCAAGAAGGAAAAGAGATAACTTAGAAAAATTTGCGGATCTGAGTTCCAAATGCCCCAAAATCAATAAAAAAACCAAATAGGAACCGTTCCGAAAAGAAATATTTTCTATTTAAAAATCCGCCTAGGGTGCAGCCTTCCTGTTTTTTAACCCAGAATTTCTTTCCCCAAAAGGTTTCAAAATATGCTTTTAATGGTTTTTGTGTGTGGGGAATTCAGATCCTTGGTCAAATCCGAGGTAGGTTTTACGGTTCCTGAGATAAAAGGGTCCATCAGGAAAAAGCCCATTTTTTCCCTAGCGGGGACCACCCTAGATCTTCTGGAAGGAAATGAGCTAGCGCAATTTTTTTGCGGATAATTGCTTAGTATAAACTATTACTCAGTTGGTCACCTTTAAAGAAACATTTCAAGAAAAAAAGGGGAAGGCGGACCCCTTGCCTGTTTTTCCCAGAATATTTTCCCTCCAAAACGTTTCAAAATGTGGTTTTAAGGGTTTTTGGGTGTAGAGAATTCAGATCCGAGATCAAATACGAGATTGTTTTAAAGATTTCTGAGATATAGGGGTCCATCAGGAAAAAGCCCATTTTTTATAATAGTCCGTTGGGCTTTTTTTCGGACAAGATTGTGCTTTTTGTGGACGCGTTATGGTCACTGCGCTTTCTCTGCTACAGAAGTGTGCTGTTTCCTGATATTGACTTGGCACATTTTATGGTCACCGATTGGGCTGAAATTTGGCAGGTATGTAAAATGGAGGATTGTCAGAGAACGAAATTAAAAGTTTAGTTCTACCTTGATCCGTTCATGACTTATTTATAGAATAAAGGTCAATTGTTGAGTCATTTTGGCGACCCAAAACAGTATTTTTTCTTCATATCAGGAGGTTGATTATGCAGGAGCTATTAAGTAGTATGCATAAAAACAGTATTCAAAATTTCATAGGTCTAGGACTTTCATGCTTAAAATTTTATAGCTCTAGGACTTTCATAGGCGAAGAAAATAAACGTCAAAGTGGGTCTTCCGTTTAGTTTGTGAATTTTGTCGCCTACTTTGGATTGTCCTAGAACAATCAGGTTTTAAGCTACGGAGTTCAAATTGTCAGGAGTTCTTTATTGGAAACTTTCCCATAGGCTGGAATTTTTTATGGCTGTAGCATTTTCCTTGGCGTCTGTGGAACATTGTAAGAACGGTACCCAAAGAAAAAAAATCAAAAAGGAGGGGTGGACCACCTCAAATTTCCAAGAAGGAAAAGAGATAACTTTTAAAAATTTGCGGATCTGAGTTCCAAATGCCCCAAAATCAATAAAAAACCAAATAGGAACCGTTCCGAAAAGAAATATTTTCTATTTAAAAAATCCGCCTAGGGTGCAGCCTTCCTGTTTTTTAACCCAGAATTTCTTTCCCCAAAAGGTTTCAAAATATGCTTTTAATGGTTTTTGGGTGTGGGGAATTCAGATCCTTGGTCAAATCCGAGGTAGGTTTTACGGTTCCTGAGATAAAAGGGTCCATCAGGAAAAAGCCCATTTTTTCCCTAGCGGGGACCACCCTAGATCTTCTGGAAGGAAATGAGCTAGCGCAAATTTTTTTGCGGATTATTGCTCAGTATAAACTATTACTCAATTGGTCACCTTTAAAGAAACATTTCAAGAAAAAAAGGGGAAGGCGGACCCCTTGCCTGTTTTTTCCCAGAATATTTTTCCCTCCAAAACGTTTCAAAATGTGGTTTTAAGGGTTTTTGGGTGTAGAGAATTCAGATCCGAGATCAAATACGAGATTGTTTTAAAGATTTCTGAGATATAGGGGTCCATCAGGAAAAAGCCCATTTTTTGTAATAGTCCGTTGGGCTTTTTTTCGGACAAGATTGTGCTTTTTGTGGACGCGTTATGGTCACTGCGCTTTCTCTGCTACAGAAGTGTGCTGTTTCCTGATATTGACTTGGCACATTTTATGGTCACCGATTGGGCTGAAATTTGGCAGGTATGTAAAATGGAGGATTGTCAGAGAACGAAATTAAAAGTTTAGTTCTACCTTGATCCGTTCATGACGTATTTATGGAATAAAGGTCAATTTTTGGGTCATTTTGGCGACCCAAAACATTATTTTTTCTTCATATCAGGAGGTTGATTATGCAGGAGCTATTAAGTAGTATGCATAAAAACAGTATTCAAAATTTCATAGGTCTAGGACTTTCATGCTTAAAATTTTATAGCTCTAGGACTTTCATAGGCGAAGAAAATAAACGTCAAAGTGGCTCTTCCGTTTAGTTTGTGAATTTTGTCGCCTACTTTGGATTGTCCTAGAACAATCAGGTTTTAAGCTACGGAGTTCAAATTGTCAGGAGTTCTTTATTGGAAACTTTCCCATAGGCTGGAATTTTTTATGGCTGTAGCATTTTCCTTGGCGTCTGTGGAACATTGTAAGAACGGTACCCAAAGAAAAAAAATCAAAAAGGAGGGGTGGACCACCTCAAATTTCCAAGAAGGAAAAGAGATAGCTTATAAAAATTTGCGGATCTGAGTTACAAATGCCCTAAAATCAATAAAAAACCAAATAGGAACCGTTCCGAAAAGAAATATTTTCTATTTCAAAAATCCGCCTAGGGTGCAGCCTTCCTGTTTTTTAACCCAGAATTTCTTTCCCCAAAAGGTTTCAAAATATGCTTTTAATGGTTTTTGTGTGTGGGGAATTCAGATCCTTGGTCAAATCCGAGGTAGGTTTTACGGTTCCTGAGATAAAAGGGTCCATCAGGAAAAAGACCATTTTTTCCCTAGCGGGGACCACCCTAGATCTTCTGGAAGGAAATGAGCTAGCGCAAATTTTTTTGCGGATTATTGCTCAGTATAAACTATTACTCAATTGGTCACCTTTAAAGAAACATTTCAAGAAAAAAAGGGGAACGGGGACCCCTTGCCTGTTTTTTCCCAGAATATTTTTCCCTCCAAAACGTTTCAAAATGTGGTTTTAAGGGTTTTTGGGTGTAGAGAATTCAGATCCGAGATCAAATACGAGATTGTTTTAAAGATTTCTGAGATATAGGGGTCCATCAGGAAAAAGCCCATTTTTTGTAATAGTCCGTTGGGCTTTTTTTCGGACAAGATTGTGCTTTTTGTGGACGCGTTATGGTCACTGCGCTTTCTCTGCTACAGAAGTGTGCTGTTTCCTGATATTGACTTGGCACATTTTATGGTCACCGATTGGGCTGAAATTTGGCAGGTATGTAAAATGGAGGATTGTCAGAGAACGAAATTAAAAGTTTAGTTCTACCTTGATCCGTTCATGACTTATTTATGGAATAAAGGTCAATTGTTGGGTCATTTTGGCGACCCAAAAAAGTATTTTTTCTTCATATCAGGAGGTTGATTATGCAGGAGCTATTAAGTAGTATGCATAAAAACAGTATTCAAAATTTCATAGCTCTAGGACTTTCATAGGCGGAGAAAATAAATGTCAAAGTGGGTCTTCCGTTTAGTTTGTGAATTTTGTCGCCTACTTTGGATTGTCCTAGAACAATCAGGTTTTAAGCTACGGAGTTCAAATTGTCAGGAGTTCTTTATTGGAAACTTTCCCATAGGCTGGAATTTTTTATGGCTGTAGCATTTTCCTTGGCGTCTGTGGAACATTGTAAGAACGGTACCCAAAGAAAAAAAATCAAAAAGGAGGGGTGGACCACCTCAAATTTCCAAGAAGGAAAAGAGATAACTTTTAAAAATTTGCGGATCTGAGTTCAAATGCCCTAAAATCAATAAAAAACCAAATAGCAACCGTTCCGAAAAGAAATATTTTCTATTTCAAAAATCCGCCTAGGGTGCAGCCTTCCTGTTTTTTAACCCAGAATTTTTTTCCCCAAAAGGTTTCAAAATATGCTTTTAATGGTTTTT
Organism: Sinonovacula constricta; assembly: GCA_007844125.1. Classification (NCBI taxonomy): domain Eukaryota; kingdom Metazoa; phylum Mollusca; class Bivalvia; order Cardiida; family Solecurtidae; genus Sinonovacula; species Sinonovacula constricta. Next base: position 43,296,572 of record CM017568.1, on the reverse strand, counting down.
GGGTGTGGGGAATTCAGATCCTTGGTCAAATCCGAGGTAGGTTTTACGGTTCCTGAGATATAAGGGTCCATCAGGAAAAAGCCCATTTTTTCCCTAGCGGGGACCACCCTAGATCTTCTGGAAGGAAATGAGCTAGCGCAATTTTTTGCGGATTATTGCTCAGTATAAACTATTACTCAATTGGTCACCTTTAAAGAAACATTTCAAGAAAAAAAGGGGAACGGGGACCCCTTGCCTGTTTTTCCCAGAATATTTTTCCCTCCAAAACGTTTCAAAATGTGGTTTTAAGGGTTTTTGGGTGTAGAGAATTCAGATCCGAGATCAAATACGAGATTGTTTTAAAGATTTCTGAGATATAGGGGTCCATCAGGAAAAAGCCCATTTTTTGTAATAGTCCGTTGGGCTTTTTTTCGGACAAGATTGTGCTTTTTGTGGACGCGTTATGGTCACTGCGCTTTCTCTGCTACAGAAGTGTGCTGTTTCCTGATATTGACTTGGCACATTTTATGGTCACCGATTGGGCTGAAATTTGGCAGGTATGTAAAATGGAGGATTGTCAGAGAACGAAATTAAAAGTTTAGTTCTACCTTGATCCGTTCATGACTTATTTATGGAATAAAGGTCAATTGTTTGGTCATTTTGGCGACCCAAAAAAAGTATTTTTTCTTCATATCAGGAGGTTGATTATGCAGGAGCTATTAAGTAGTATGCATAAAAACAGTATTCAAAGTTTCATAGCTCTAGGACTTTCATAGGCGGAGAAAATAAATGTCAAAGTGGGTCTTCCGTTTAGTTTGTGAATTTTGTCGCCTACTTTGGATTGTCCTAGAACAATCAGGTTTTAAGCTACGGAGTTCAAATTGTCAGGAGTTCTTTATTGGAAACTTTCCCATAGGCTGGAATTTTTTATGGCTGTAGCATTTTCCTTGGCGTCTGTGGAACATTGTAAGAACGGTACCCAAAGAAAAAAAATCAAAAAGGAGGGGTGGACCACCTCAAATTTCCAAGAAGGAAAAGAGATAACTTTTAAAAATTTGCGGATCTGAGTTCCAAATGCCCCAAAATCAATAAAAAACCAAATAGGAACCGTTTCCGAAAAGAAATATTTTCTATTTGAAAAATCCGCCTAGGGTGCAGTCCTTCCTGTTTTTTAACCCAGAATTTCTTTCCCCAAAAGGTTTCAAAATATGCTTTTAATGGTTTTTGGGTGTGGGGAATTTAGATCCTTGGTCAAATCCGAGGTAGGTTTTACGGTTCCTGAGATAAAAGGGTCCATCAGGAAAAAGCCCATTTTTTCCCTAGCGGGGACCACCCTAGATATTCTGGAAGGAAATGAGGTAGCGCAATTATTTTTGCGGATTATTGCTCAGTATAAACTATTACTCAATTGGTCACCTTTAAAGAAACATTTCAAGAAAAAAAGGGGAACGGGGACCCCTTGCCTGTTTTTTCCCAGAATATTTTTCCCTCCAAAACGATTTCAAAATGTGGTTTTAAGGGTTTTTGGGTGTAGAGAATTCAGATCCGAGATCAAATACGAGATTGTTTTAAAGATTTCTGAGATATAGGGGTCCATCAGGAAAAAGCCCATTTTTTGTAATAGTCCGTTGGGCTTTCTTTCGGACAAGATTGTGCTTTTTGTGGACGCGTTATGGTCACTGCGCTTTCTCTGCTACAGAAGTGTGCTGTTTCCTGATATTGACTTGGCACATTTTATGGTCACCGATTGGGCTGAAATTTGGCAGGTATGTAAAATGGAGGATTGTCAGAGAACGAAATTAAAAGTTTAGTTCTACCTTGATCCGTTCATGACTTATTTATGGAATAAAGGTCAATTGTTTGGTCATTTTGGCGACCCAAAAAAGGATTTTTTCTTCATATCAGGAGGTTGATTATGCAGGAGCTATTAAGTAGTATGCATAAAAACAGTATTCAAAATTTCATAGCTCTAGGACTTTCATAGGCGGAGAAAATAAATGTCAAAGTGGGTCTTCCGTTTAGTTTGTGAATTTTGTCGCCTACTTTGGATTGTCCTAGAACAATCAGGTTTTAAGCTACGGAGTTCAAATTGTCAGGAGTTCTTTATTGGAAACTTTCCCATAGGCTGGAATTTTTTATGGCTGTAGCATTTTCCTTGGCGTCTGTGGAACATTGTAAGAACGGTACCCAAAGAAAAAAATCAAAAAGGAGGGGTGGACCACCTCAAATTTCCAAGAAGGAAAAGAGATAACTTTTAAAAATTTGCGGATCTGAGTTCCAAATGCCCCAAAATCAATAAAAAACCAAATAGGAACCTTTTCGAAAAGAAATATTTTCTATTTGAAAAATCCGCCTAGGGTGCAGTCTTCCTGTTTTTTAACCCAGAATTTCTTTCCCCAAAAGGTTTCAAAATATGCTTTTAATGGTTTTTGGGTGTGGGGAATTTAGATCCTTGGTCAAATCCGAGGTAGGTTTTACGGTTCCTGAGATAAAAGGGTCCATCAGGAAAAAGCCCATTTTTTCCCTAGCGGGGACCACCCTAGATCTTCTGGAAGGAAATGAGGTAGCACAATTATTTTTGCGGATTATTGCTCAGTATAAACTATTACTCAATTGGTCACCTTTAAAGAAACATTTCAAGAAAAAAAGGGGAACGGGGACCCCTTGCCTGTTTTTTCCCAGAATATTTTTCCCTCCAAAACGATTTCAAAATGTGGTTTTAAGGGTTTTTGGGTGTAGAGAATTCAGATCCGAGATCAAATACGAGATTGTTTTAAAGATTTCTGAGATATAGGGGTCCATCAGGAAAAAGCCCATTTTTTGTAATAGTCCGTTGGGCTTTCTTTCGGACAAGATTGTGCTTTTTGTGGACGCGTTATGGTCACTGCGCTTTCTCTGCTACAGAAGTGTGCTGTTTCCTGATATTGACTTGGCACATTTTATGGTCACCGATTGGGCTGAAATTTGGCAGGTATGTAAAATGGAGGATTGTCAGAGAACGAAATTAAAAGTTTAGTTCTACCTTGATCCGTTCATGACTTATTTATGGAATAAAGGTCAATTGTTTGGTCATTTTGGCGACCCAAAAAAGGATTTTTTCTTCATATCAGGAGGTTGATTATGCAGGAGCTATTAAGTAGTATGCATAAAAACAGTATTCAAAATTTCATAGCTCTAGGACTTTCATAGGCGGAGAAAATAAATGTCAAAGTGGGTCTTCCGTTTAGTTTGTGAATTTTGTCGCCTACTTTGGATTGTCCTAGAACAATCAGGTTTTAAGCTACGGAGTTCAAATTGTCAGGAGTTCTTTATTGGAAACTTTCCCATAGGCTGGAATTTTTTATGGCTGTAGCATTTTCCTTGGCGTCTGTGGAACATTGTAAGAACGGTACCCAAAGAAAAAAATCAAAAAGGAGGGGTGGACCACCTCAAATTTCCAAGAAGGAAAAGAGATAACTTTTAAAAATTTGCGGATCTGAGTTCCAAATGCCCCAAAATCAATAAAAAACCAAATAGGAACCTTTTCGAAAAGAAATATTTTCTATTTGAAAAATCCGCCTAGGGTGCAGTCTTCCTGTTTTTTAACCCAGAATTTCTTTCCCCAAAAGGTTTCAAAATATGCTTTTAATGGTTTTTGTGTGTGGGGAATTTAGATCCTTGGTCAAATCCGAGGTAGGTTTTACGGTTCCTGAGATAAAAGGGTCCATCAGGAAAAAGCCCATTTTTTCCCTAGCGGGGACCACCCTAGATCTTCTGGAAGGAAATGAGCTAGCGCAAATGTTTTTGCGGATTATTGCTCAGTATAAACTATTACTCAATTGGTCACCTTTAAAGAAACATTTCAAGAAAAAAAGGGGAACGGGGACCCCTTGCCTGTTTTTTCCCAGAATATTTTTCCCTCCAAAACGATTTAAAATGTGGTTTTAAGGGTTTTTGGGTGTAGAGAATTCAGATCCGAGATCAAATACGAGATTGTTTTAAAGATTTCTGAGATATAGGGGTCCATCAGGAAAAAGCCCATTTTTTGTAATAGTCCGTTGGGCTTTTTTTCGGACAAGATTGTGCTTTTTGTGGACGCGTTATGGTCACTGCGCTTTCTCTGCTACAGAAGTGTGCTGTTTCCTGATATTGACTTGGCACATTTTATGGTCACCGATTGGGCTGAAATTTGGCAGGTATGTAAAATGGAGGATTGTCAGAGAACGAAATTAAAAGTTTAGTTCTACCTTGATCCGTTCATGACTTATTTATGGAATAAAGGTCAATTGTTTGGTCATTTTGGCGACCCAAAAAAGGATTTTTTCTTCATATCAGGAGGTTGATTATGCAGGAGCTATTAAGTAGTATGCATAAAAACAGTATTCAAATTTCATAGCTCTAGGACTTTCATAGGCGGAGAAAATAAATGTCAAAGTGGGTCTTCCGTTTAGTTTGTGAATTTTGTCGCCTACTTTGGATTGTCCTAGAACAATCAGGTTTTAAGCTACGGAGTTCAAATTGTCAGGAGTTCTTTATTGGAAACTTTCCCATAGGCTGGAATTTTTTATGGCTGTAGCATTTTCCTTGGCGTCTGTGGAACATTGTAAGAACGGTACCCAAAGAAAAAAATCAAAAAGGAGGGGTGGACCACCTCAAATTTCCAAGAAGGAAAAGAGATAACTTTTAAAAATTTGCGGATCTGAGTTCCAAATGCCCCAAAATCAATAAAAAACCAAATAGGAACCGTTCCGAAAATAAATATTTTCTATTTAAAAAATCCGCCTAGGGTGCAGCCTTCCTGTTTTTTAACCCAGAATTTCTTTCCCCAAAAGGTTTCAAAATATGCTTTTAATGGTTTTTGGTGTGTGGGGAATTTAGATCCTTGGTCAAATCCGAGGTAGGTTTTACGGTTCCTGAGATAAAAGGGTCCATCAGGAAAAAGCCCATTTTTTCCCTAGCGGGGACCACCCTAGATCTTCTGGAAGGAAATGAGGTAGCGCAATTATTTTTGCGGATTATTGCTCAGTATAAACTATTACTCAATTGGTCACCTTTAAAGAAACATTTCAAGAAAAAAAGGGGAACGGGGACCCCTTGCCTGTTTTTTCCCAGAATATTTTTCCCTCCAAAACGATTTCAAAATGTGGTTTTAAGGGTTTTTGGGTGTAGAGAATTCAGATCCGAGATCAAATACGAGATTGTTTTAAAGATTTCTGAGATATAGGGGTCCATCAGGAAAAAGCCCATTTTTTGTAATAGTCCGTTGGGCTTTTTTTCGGACAAGATTGTGCTTTTTGTGGACGCGTTATGGTCACTGCGCTTTCTCTGCTACAGAAGTGTGCTGTTTCCTGATATTGACTTGGCACATTTTATGGTCACCGATTGGGCTGAAATTTGGCAGGTATGTAAAATGGAGGATTGTCAGAGAACGAAATTAAAAGTTTAGTTCTACCTTGATCCGTTCATGACTTATTTATGGAATAAAGGTCAATTGTTTGGTCATTTTGGCGACCCAAAAAAGGATTTTTTCTTCATATCAGGAGGTTGATTATGCAGGAGCTATTAAGTAGTATGCATAAAAACAGTATTCAAAATTTCATAGCTCTAGGACTTTCATAGGCGGAGAAAATAAATGTCAAAGTGGGTCTTCCGTTTAGTTTGTGAATTTTGTCGCCTACTTTGGATTGTCCTAGAACAATCAGGTTTTAAGCTACGGAGTTCAAATTGTCAGGAGTTCTTTATTGGAAACTTTCCCATAGGCTGGAATTTTTTATGGCTGTAGCATTTTCCTTGGCGTCTGTGGAACATTGTAAGAACGGTACCCAAAGAAAAAAAATCAAAAAGGAGGGGTGGACCACCTCAAATTTCCAAGAAGGAAAAGAGATAACTTTTAAAAATTTGCGGATCTGAGTTCCAAATGCCCCAAAATCAATAAAAAACCAAATAGGAACCGTTCCGAAAAGAAATATTTTCTATTTAAAAAATCCGCCTAGGGTGCAGCCTTCCTGTTTTTTAACCCAGAATTTCTTTCCCCAAAAGGTTTCAAAATATGCTTTTAATGGTTTTTGGGTGTGGGGAATTTAGATCCTTGGTCAAATCCGAGGTAGGTTTTACGGTTCCTGAGATAAAAGGGTCCATCAGGAAAAAGCCCATTTTTTCCCTAGCGGGGAACACCCTAGATATTCTGGAAGGAAATGAGCTAGCGCAAATGTTTTTGCGGATTATTGCTCAGTATAAACTATTACTCAATTGGTCACCTTTAAAGAAACATTTCAAGAAAAAAAGGGGAACGGGGACCCCTTGCCTGTTTTTTCCCAGAATATTTTTCCCTCCAAAACGATTTCAAAATGTGGTTTTAAGGGTTTTTGGGTGTAGAGAATTCAGATCCGAGATCAAATACGAGATTGTTTTAAAGATTTCTGAGATATAGGGGTCCATCAGGAAAAAGCCCATTTTTTGTAATAGTCCGTTGGGCTTTTTTTCGGACAAGATTGTGCTTTTTGTGGACGCGTTATGGTCACTGCGCTTTCTCTGCTACAGAAGTGTGCTGTTTCCTGATATTGACTTGGCACATTTTATGGTCACCGATTGGGCTGAAATTTGGCAGGTATGTAAAATGGAGGATTGTCAGAGAACGAAATTAAAAGTTTAGTTCTACCTTGATCCGTTCATGACTTATTTATGGAATAAAGGTCAATTGTTTGGTCATTTTGGCGACCCAAAAAAGGATTTTTTCTTCATATCAGGAGGTTGATTATGCAGGAGCTATTAAGTAGTATGCATAAAAACAGTATTCAAAATTTCATAGCTCTAGGACTTTCATAGGCGGAGAAAATAAATGTCAAAGTGGGTCTTCCGTTTAGTTTGTGAATTTTGTCGCCTACTTTGGATTGTCCTAGAACAATCAGGTTTTAAGCTACGGAGTTCAAATTGTCAGGAGTTCTTTATTGGAAACTTTCCCATAGGCTGGAATTTTTTATGGCTGTAGCATTTTCCTTGGCGTCTGTGGAACATTGTAAGAACGGTACCCAAAGAAAAAAAATCAAAAAGGAGGGGTGGACCACCTCAAATTTCCAAGAAGGAAAAGAGATAACTTTTAAAAATTTGCGGATCTGAGTTCCAAATGCCCCAAAATCAATAAAAAACCAAATAGGAACCGTTCCGAAAATAAATATTTTCTATTTAAAAAATCCGCCTAGGGTGCAGCCTTCCTGTTTTTTAACCCAGAATTTCTTTCCCCAAAAGGTTTCAAAATATGCTTTTAATGGTTTTTGTGTGTGGGGAATTTAGATCCTTGGTCAAATCCGAGGTAGGTTTTACGGTTCCTGAGATAAAAGGGTCCATCAGGAAAAAGCCCATTTTTTCCCTAGTGGGGACCACCCTAGATCTTCTGGAAGGAAATGAGGTAGCACAATTATTTTTGCGGATTATTGCTCAGTATAAACTATTACTCAATTGGTCACCTTTAAAGAAACATTTCAAGAAAAAAAGGGGAACGGGGACCCCTTGCCTGTTTTTTCCCAGAATATTTTTCCCTCCAAAACGTTTCAAAATGTGGTTTTAAGGGTTTTTGGGTGTAGAGAATTCAGATCCGAGATCAAATACGAGATTGTTTTAAAGATTTCTGAGATATAGGGGTCCATCAGGAAAAAGCCCATTTTTTGTAATAGTCCGTTGGGCTTTTTTTCGGACAAGATTGTGCTTTTTGTGGACGCGTTATGGTCACTGCGCTTTCTCTGCTACAGAAGTGTGCTGTTTCCTGATATTGACTTGGCACATTTTATGGTCACCGATTGGGCTGAAATTTGGCAGGTATGTAAAATGGAGGATTGTCAGAGAACGAAATTAAAAGTTTAGTTCTACCTTGATCCGTTCATGACTTATTTATGGAATAAAGGTCAATTGTTTGGTCATTTTGGCGACCCAAAAAAGGATTTTTTCTTCATATCAGGAGGTTGATTATGCAGGAGCTATTAAGTAGTATGCATAAAAACAGTATTCAAAATTTCATAGCTCTAGGACTTTCATAGGCGGAGAAAATAAATGTCAAAGTGGGTCTTCCGTTTAGTTTGTGAATTTTGTCGCCTACTTTGGATTGTCCTAGAACAATCAGGTTTTAAGCTACGGAGTTCAAATTGTCAGGAGTTCTTTATTGGAAACTAGTGTCGAGATATTGAGATAATTACAGTCTAGTGTCGCGATATTAAGAAAATGACAGCCTACTGCCAAGATATTGAGATAATGAATGTTGACCATGTCAGGTCTGCACAACACGTTGTCACAATCAACCCAGCGATACATCTGCTTTAATCAGATAACAAACATATTTTTAAAAATGTGATTCAGTTTACATGCAGGAGGGGTAGACTAGGGACACATGATTTTCTACTACTTATTGGGGACACCCATTTCCAATAGAGATAAATTAATGAAAATCTGTGTGCTGCCTCTATGGTATTTTGCAAATGTAACTGGCTATTTGGTTTAAATCCTGCGTTTTTAATAGAAGATCTGACCAAAAACCTGCAAATGAGGACAGTATCTTTCACACTTCGCACTGGGAGACATGTCTAAGTGGGGACTCTTTACATCCTTTACACACAAGCCATTGAAGACTCTGCATACCGCCTACTGAGGACAGCACACACACACACACACACACACACACACACACACACACACACGCACGCACGCACTCACGCACTCACGCGCGCGCACGCACGCACGCACGCACGCATGCACGCACTCACGCCCGCACGCACACACACACACACACAAATATCATTGCTTTTGTGGAGTGATTGGTTGGGATTTCCTGAAGGTAAATTGTTCCTTTCTTCATAAATGAAAAACACGTTTTATTAGTACTTTGCAATCGAGTATTGGGGACGCAATTAAGCGTTACTCTTTATATCCGGTGTCTCCTATACACACTAGACATTGAGGACCTGGTTAATGGTCTTAAGGCGTCTGAGTATGGGTTTTACGGCAGACCGACACTTGGTAGGACTTAATTCTTGTAATTTCTTTTCAATAAAATTCAATTGCTCGTGAAGCGTTTTTCTCATAACCATTTAGCAAAGTACAAGGAGAGTCTATCTATTTTTCCTCATTTGCAAATAAAACTGGCTATTTGGTTTTTATTTTCGCGCTTATAATTTAAAACCATACCATTTACCTGAAAATGATGACAATCATGTTTTACACTTCGCACTGGGAACATAGGCGGAAATTCTTTACGTCCGATGTCTCCTAAACACACAAGCCATTTAGGACCTAACCACCTACTGAGGACAGCATACACTCAAATGTACTTTCTCTTGGGGTATGACTTTTTAAGTATTTTAGGAGACTTCTTTATTCTTATCTTGCAGATATTGTAAATAAACATTTAGTTCGTTATACATTTAAGCTTCTTTTTCATTCTTTCCCGACACTTAACCCTTTGTGAACTGGGTTGAGGGTGGTTTCGGGCATTGGGCAACTGTGCTAAACCGAGTATATTGTCATAAGACGATTACATTTTCTTAAGAAGGTTTAAATAAAAGTCCTAGGACTGTATATTTCAAGTAACCATTTGTTTAATATAACAAGGGTTTTACGGGGTTTCACCTTGACTACCTTCCGTATAACCGATAGATATTATAATTTATTGCTTTGGATATCAATGTATATAGTGTTCATAAAATAAACATGAAGTTGACATTTTTTGCATTAATAGTCATATGAATCAACATCTTAAAATTTGTCACAGCACCGAAAATTGACGTTCCGTTGACAATACACTGTCAATTATGTTAAGTTTAAGAATAACAGTGTGCTTTGACAAAGTACACGTAGGAAAAGGCATCACGTGAACCACATCATTACTTGCAAACACTGCAAGAAATACAAACAAAAACAGAAGCAACAAAAAACACACCAAAACAACAACAAACAAACACACACAACAAAACAATCCACAGAAGTGATTGTGTAATTAATCAACTTCACAATATTGTGTCTATCTTTTCGCATTTCTTGGGTACCTTGTATTTATATTTTAAGAGCGTGCAGTGTGCATGTGCAATTCTACACTGTAGGTTTAGTAAAAAATATTTCTACATGTTCGTGACACAATGTACCTATATCAGTAGTATACATTTATTGTCAACGATACGCTATGGTTGCCTGTTGTTAAATTTGAATACGGGTCCTCTTGTGTGGCACTCTAATGCATCGGTGATGTTGGTCGGTACATCGGTTATGTTGGAACTTGACAGGCGCCGTACCATTTAAATATGTATATATTTTTGTGTGGTCATAATTGCTGAATGACATGTACAAACGAGCTGTAAAGGGCACCGGACGCCACCCGCAATAGCGGGTTATGACGGAAGGCGCACTCATTGACTCAATGCGCGCACATTTTCAAATTTCCAGAACATACAGACACTACATGTATTTGCATGTTATGTAAATTAAATTACTTGTAATTACTTGTAAAAAGTGTCAGTTTTGAAATAGGTACATCATCAAAGGCATTCCAGAAAACTGTGTTAAACCTGGTTTATGGGACTCATATCACCAGTTGTCTCCTTGACAGTTTTACATGCTTGCACATGGCGTATGACTTTTTTGGAAGCTTCTTTATACTTATTTTGTAGATAATGTAAATAAATCTTTAGTTCATTATAAATGAAAGCCCCATTTTTATCCTTTACCGGCACTGAAGCTTTTATGAACCGGGGTGGGATGACAGTGGCAGAGAGGAGGTACGTGTTTATGTTCATCGAGGTTTGAGTAATCAAGTTATAGATTACATTCAAACACAGACACCTAGAGCTTATTTTACACTGGTTGTGTTTTGGAGACCCACGTGCCTATACTAAACAAAGAATTGCTTAATTGAAAATACAATATTTAATGTTTTTAATAAGTATAGAAACGATATACACAGATCTAGACTTATGACGAAATATTATGTCAGATATGTACAACTGAGCGCTGAAATACTTAATTTTAAAATGTTTATACAATGAAGTTTAATTAAACGTTATTGAACATCAAACTTGCATGGTCTGCATTGTGCGACAACCATTTTACCATTTCTGAACATTGTTTATGAACACGACGTGTATACATATATACAGTTAAATGTTTTTAAAGTGCTACTTGTTTCACTTAATTCTGCGTGTTTTATAATAATTGTTGCATTAAAGAGCGATGACATAGCACTAAATTAGGCTTGTAATTTCAGAGCATCATTACTTGCTCATTTTAATCAAAGTGTACATTTAGTTATTAATTATATTTAATGCAAATATAATTTTTGTCTCCTTTAGAAAGTAACATGTCCTTTTATTGTATTTACGCAGGTTTTTTTTGTATGTAATGCGCATTGGTATGTTACTATACCGTTATTATTTTGTTTCGATATAATTGTAAGACAATTTGAATTGTTTTGTAGATTATTTCCTAAGTTTGTCACTCTGCATAGATTGTAAAACAGTTACTGGATTAAGTAAAATAAAACAATACACACACTTGTTATATAATCTGCTTATTTAGCATAATAATGAAATACAACATTGAATCTGTAAATCCTTTCTCGAGATATTTACACAAAACACACCAGAGAAATAACATGCACACACAAGTAATACTTGCTCGTCTCCATCATTTATCTGGCAATGACACATTTTATATGCAATTAATTTAAATTAGTCTATGAGTAACACTAGTGTCAACATCCTTAATCAACAACCGTTACTATGTGTGAATAAATACTTGCACAAACACATACAATTGCTACTTTCCACTTATAAATGAGATCCCTTACAATAAAAATGGAGAAATCACCCATCTATAGCTATCAAAAGTTAGCTTAACTAGACAAGACCTGTTAAAGATGGTCTGTATATATATAAATCTATAAATAAGCATGATAATGATCTCTGCTTAAAAAAGATACCGGCGTCAGAGCAGATTACCCGAAAGACGATGTAAGGTAACCTCAAAAGTGAGTTGTCACGTGGCTGTCCTAGTTAAAAAAATAGTTATCTATGCAGCGTTGGCTTAATACAGCTGCCCAAGATATAGATGTAAGATTTTAAGGGATATCAAGATATTCCTGATTAATGTATGACACTAAAAAGCACATAATCCTATGTAAGGGACCCCGTTTTGTATAGAACATCATGCTGACCTGTTAAAAACAGATTTTACAAAAATGGATAACACTGTTGTCAAGGAATTTATCCACATTTCAACTTAATTTTTGTGTCAAACTATCACCCTAAGGTGAACACATAAAGCATAATGCTTGCTAGATCACAGATAATTCAGAGAAATAGAACAAAAAGACCATTTAGTGAACAAAAACTATTTTCATATGTGTCACTATGTATATCAGTTCCTGTTCTCAGCGAGTTAGACTCATATCACTGTTGTATGAAATTGGATCCTGGTGCAGGTTTAGATAATTAAAATGCCTGTTGTTTTGTTGTTGTTGTTGTTGTTGTTTGTTGTTGTTTTTTGTTACATCGCACCACCGACACAATAATGGTCATATTAGCAATGTCTAGCTTATTATTGGTGTAGGATGACCCCAGAATTATGTCTGGGTAGGACCACTGGCGCACCAAAGGTTAGCTGGAAAACCTCCCCACATGAAAGTTCTCGCCCGACCAAGACTTGAACCCATGCGGTGAGGGGCTGAGGAGTTTTAAGTCAGCCACTCTAAACGCTCAGCCATAGGCAGCTTGTTTTTTTAAACATTAAAAATACAACTGTAAAGAATATCATTAAAACACATTATCTTTAGACTAAAATACACCCAATACACATGCTGGGTGATGACAAAATCTTTTGAGAGCATTTTTCCTTCACATTTACACACCATGACCCCTACATTCGGAGAAATCAGTAAATTGTTTTTAAAATGTCTTCAAATGGCAAAGTCATTAATAAAACATTGTTTAACGATTTGCCTATCAGTAGTCATTTTCATGCCAAAAGTATTGACAATTATTTCTTGTTGCTTAAAGGTTAGACGCCACTAATTAAGTGTGTTTTATATTTATAATTGGCCCCAATAACCATACGTAGGTAAAAAGAGCTATTTGTTGTCTATCAGAGAGACCCAGAAAATTTTTGCTTCAAAGAATGCACATACCTCCAAATTGCCAGTCAGTGAACACCAAATTTCAATGAAATATATACTTCTAGTTAAATTGGATCAGTCCATTATTGTGCATATGTGTCAAGATGTTTAAAGTTACATAAGAAGAACTTGTAAAAATAGTAGTAGTACGAGTAGTGGAAGTATTTGTGGCAGACAAGTTATATTAGCAGCAACAACAGCAGCAGTAGAAATAACTATTAAAAGTATATAAAGTAAAAACAAATGCCAGATTCTTTGCATGTTTAAAAAATCAGTGGACTATCAACCGCCCACCATGAAATCAAATGACCAGCCCCTTCCCCCAGCCTAGTCTATCCCATTTACTGTTTATTGCCCATGGGGCAAGTCATTGTTTATTCTTTATTCAGCAGGTGTCAATGACATTAATAAAAGCAGCAATGACAGAATCAAGAGCTTTGTATCATTACAAGTTTTAGAAACACATATCAGGAAAAAGACAGTCCAGTGAGGCATCAATTTACAATCAAAGTTTTCAGCTGACCAGGATTTACCTTTTTTATTTAGTTAGACAACATAAAAAACACTTTTCCTTGAATTATGATGCACATAGATAGCAAAATAATGTAACTAAATATATATAAATTGCAATAAAAAGCTTTATTAATTATAGCAAAAATCATATAAAGATAGCCGACTTTACTAATATTGACCACATCAGAATGTTGTCAGGAAAGTGTTTACTGTTTTAAATGCTGATTAATTATTACAGTCCAGCCCTGGCGTTAATCAAACAATATTCTTTTTTTTATACATTTGAACAGTATTAAAACTATTTTGACCACCTTATAAACACTTTCAAAAGCAAATAAAATATTAAACATAAAATGCCAACATAAATCTTTAAAGATGTTTTAATTAAAAATAATAATTAGATATTTAAACTTTGTTTATATAAAAAGATGTTGCAATTGAATGAGCTTGAAAAAAATACAATTGACCAGTACTGACGACTTGAGGGGTATAACCGGCATAATTTCAACCGGTTAAAATCACTGGTTAAACAATACTGCCCAACCCTAAGTAGTAGAAGTTGAAGTTTTAGTTGAGGCTACAGTTGAACTTGAAGTAGTGTAGCTAATATTTCTGTAATTTTAGTAATACAGAAGAAGTTGAACTAGAAGCTGAATAAAGGTAAAAGTAGTTGAAGTGGTTGTTATTGTTCTTGTATTAATTGATGAAAGTAGAAGCTTTACTCTAGTAGTAGTAATGGAGGAAATAGCAATATTATGTGTTGTTGCATTACTCTAGTAGTAATGAAGGAAGTAGCAATATTATGTGTTGTTGCATTACTCTAGTAGTAATGGAAGAAATAGCAATATTAGGTGTTGTTGCATTACTCTAGTAGTAATGGAGGAAACAGCAATATTAGTTGTTGTTGCATTACTCTAGTAGAAGTAAAGGAGGAAGTAGCAATATTATGTGTTGTTGCTTTACTCTAGTAGTAGTAATGGAGGAAATAGCAATAATATGTGTTGTTGCATTACTCTAGTAGTAATGAAGGAAGTAGCAATATTATGTGTTGTTGCATTAGTCTAGTAGAAGTAAAGGAGGAAGTAGCAATATTATGAGTTGTTGCATTACTCTAGTAGTAATGAAGGAAGTAGCAATATTATGTGTTGTTGCATTACTCTAGTAGTAATGAAGGAAGTAGCAATATTATGTGTTGTTGCATTACTCTAGTAGAAGTAAAGGAGGAAGTAGCAATATTATGATTTGTTGCATTACTCTAGTAGTAGTAATGGAGGAAGTAGCAATATTATGTGTTGTTGCATTACTATAGTAGTAATGAAGGAAGTAGCAATATTATGTGTTGTTGCATTACTCTAGTAGTAATGGAGGAAATAGCAATATTAGGTGTTGTTGCATTATTCTAGTAGTAATGGAGGAAGTAGCAATATTATGTGTTGTTGCATTACTCTAGTAGGATTAAAGGAGGAAGTAGCAATATTATGATTTGTTGCATTACTCTAGTAGTATAATGGAGTAGCAATATTAGGTTGTGTTGCATTACTATAGTAGTAATGAAGGAAGTAGCAATATTATGTGTTGTTGCATTACTCTAGTAGTAATGGAGGAAATAGCAATATTATGTGTTGTTGCTTTACTCTAGTAGTAATGAAGGAAATAGCAATATTATGTGTTGTTGCATTACTCTAGTAGTAATGGAAATAGCAATATTAGGTGTTGTTGCATTACTCTAGTAGTAATGGAGGAAGTAGCAATATTATGTGTTTTGCATTATTCTAGTAGTAATGAAGGAAGTAGCAATATTATGTTGTTGCATTACTAGTAGTAATGGAGGAAGTAGCAATATTATGTGTTGTTGCATTACTCTAGTAGTAATGAGGAAGTAGCAATATTATGTGTTGTTGCATTACTCTAGTAGTAATGGAGGAAGTAGCAATATTATGGTGTTTTGCATTATCTAGTAGTAATGGAGGAAGTAGCAATATTATGTTGTTGCATTACTCTAGTAGTAAAGAGGAAGTAGCAATATTATGTTTGTTGCATTACTCTAGTAGTAGTACGTGGAGGAAGTAGCAATATTATGAGTTGTTGCATTACTCTAGTAGTAAAGGAGGAAGTAGCAATATTAGAGTTGTTGCATTACTCTAGTAGTAATGAGGAAGTAGCAATATTATGAGTTGTTGCATTACTCTAGTAGTAATGGAGGAAATAGCAATATTATGTGTTGTTGCTTACTTAGTAGTAGTAATGGAGGAAGCAATATTATGTTGTTGCTTACTATAGTAGTAATGGAGGAAGTAGCAATATTAGTGTTGTTGCATTACTCTAGTAGTAATGGAGGAAGTAGCAATATTAGGTGTTGTGCATTACTCTAGTAGTAATGAAGGAATAGCAATATTATGTGTTGTTGCATCTCTAGTAGTAATGAAGGAAGTAGCAATATTAGGTGTTGTTGCATTACTCTAATAGTAATGAAGGAAGTAGCAATATTAGGTGTTGTTGCATACTTCTAGTAGTAATGGAGGAAGTAGCAATATTATGTGTTGTTCCATTACTCTAGTAGTAATGGAGGAAATAGCAATATTAGGTGTTTTTGCATTACTCTAGTAGAAGTAAAGGAAGGAAAGTAGCAATATTATTAGTGTTGTTGCTTTACTCCTAGTAGTTAAAAGTAAATGGAGGAACGAAGAGCAATATTATGTGTTGTTGCCTTAAATCTATAGTAGTAGTAATGGAGGAAGAGCAATATTAGGTGTTGTTGCATTACTCTAGTAGTAGTAATGAGGTAAAGTAAGCAATATTATGTGTTAAAACTGTTGTCATTAACTCGTAGTAGTAATGAAGGAAGTAGCAATATGTTAATGTGTTGTTGCATTAACTCTTAGTAGTAAATGGAGGAAGTAAGTCAATATTATGTGTTGATTGCATTACTCCTAGTGAAGTAATGGTAGGAAGTATCAATTGATGAGTTGTTTGCATTACTCTAGTATATGGAGGAATAGCAATATTCATGATTTGCATTACTCTAGTAGAAGTAAGGAGAGTAGCAATATTATGAGTTGTTGCATTACTCTAGTAGTATAATGAGGAAGTAGCAATATTATGTGTTGTTGCATTACTCTAGTAGTAGTAATGGAGGAAAGCAATATTATGAGTTGTTGCATTACTCTAGTAGTAATGAAGGAAGTAGCAATATTAGTGTTGTTGCATTACTCTAGTAGTAGTAATGGAGGAAGTAGCAATATTATGTGTTGTTGCATTACTCTAGTAGTAATGAAGGAAATAGCAATATTATGGTGTTGTTGCATTACTCTAGTAGTAATGGAGGAAGTAGCAATTTATGTGTTGTTGCATTACTCTAGTAGTAATGAGGAAGTAGCAATATTAGTGTTGTTGCATTACTCTAGTAGTAATGGAGGAAGTAGCAATATTGAGTTGCATTACTTAGTAGTAATAAGGAGAAGTAGCAATATTATGTTTGTTGCATTACTCTAGTAGTAATGGAGGAAGTAGCAATATTATGTTGTTGCATTACTCTAGTAGTAAGTAAGGAGGAAAGCAATATTATGAGTGTGTGTTGCATTACTCTAGTAGTAGTAATGGAGGAAGTAGCAATATTATGTGTTGTTGCATTACTCTAGTAGTA
>CM017568.1:43111473-43271429 GCA_007844125.1 Sinonovacula constricta | reverse complement strand
TGCCATAACGACCAACTAAGTATATGTTTGTGGTTATAGTTGGCATAACGACCAACTATGTATATGTTTGTGGTTATAGTTGCCATAACGACCAACTAAGTATATGTTTGTGGTTATAGTTGCCATAACGACCCACTTAGTATATGTTTGTGGCTATAGTTGGCATAACGACTAACTAAGTATATGTTTGTGTTTATAGTTGCCATAACGACCAACTAAGTATATGTTTGTGGCTATAGTTGCCATAACGACCAACTAAGTATATGTTTGTGGCTATAGTTGCCATAACAACAGACTAAGTATATGTTTGTGTTTATAGTTGGCCTAACGACCAACTAAGTATATGTTTGGGGCTATAGTTAACCTAACGACCAACTAAGTATATGTTTATGGCTATAGTTGCCATAACGACCAACTAAGTATTTGTTTGTGGCTAAAGTTAACCTAACGACCAACTAAGCATATGTTTGTGTTTATAGTTGGCCTAACGACCAACTAAGTATATGTTTGTGGCTATAGTTGCCATAACGACTAAGTATATGTTTGTGGCTATAGTTGCCATAACGTCTAAGTATATGTTTATGGCTATAGTTGCCATAACGACTAAGTATATGTTTATGGCTATAGTTGCCATAACGATCAACTATGTATATGGTTGTGGCTATTGTTGCCATAACGACCAACTAAGTATATGTTTGTGACTATAGATGCCATAACGACCAACTAAGTATATGTTTGTGGCTATAGTTGGCATAACGACTAACTAAGTATATGTTTGTGTTTATAGTTGCCATAACGACCAACTAAGTATATGTTTGTGGCTATAGTTGCCATAACGACAGACTAAGTATATGTTTGTGTTTATAGTTGGCCTAACGACCAACTAAGTATATGTTTGTGACTATAGTTGCCATAACGACCAACTAAGTATATGTTTGTGGCTATAGTTGGCATAACGACTAACTAAGTATATGTTTGTGGCTATAGTTGCCATAACGACCAACTAAGTATATGTTTGTGTTTATAGTTGCCATAACGACCAACTAAGTATATATGTGTGGCTATAGTTGCCATAACGACCAACTAAGTATATGTTTGTGGCTATAGTTGCCATAACGACAGACTAAGTATATGTTTGTGTTTATAGTTGGCCTAACGACCAACTAAGTATATGTTTGTGGCTATAGTTAACCTAACGACCGACTAAGTATATGTTTGTGACTATAGTTTGCATAACGACGAACTAAATATATGTTTGTGGCTACAGTTAACCTAACGACCAACTAAGTATATGTTTGTGTTTATAGTTGGCCTAACGACCAACTAAGTATATGTTTGTGTTTATAGTTGCCATAACGACCAACTAAGTATATGTTTGTGGCTACAGTTAACCTAACGACCAACTAAGTATATGTTTGTGTTTATAGTTGCCATAACGACCAACTAAGTATATGTTTGTGGCTACAGTTAACCTAACCACCAACTAAGTATGTTTGTGTTTATAGTTGGCCTAACGACCAACTAAGTATATGTTTGTGACTATAGTTTGCATAACGACGAACTAAATATATGTTTGTGGCTACAGTTAACCTAACGACCAACTAAGTATATGTTTGTGTTTATAGTTGGCCTAACGACCAACTAAGTATATGTTTGTGGCTATAGTTGCCATAACGACTAAGTATATGTTTGTGGCTATAGTTGCCATAACGACTAAGTATATGTTTGTGGCTATAGTTGCCATAACGACTAAGTATATGTTTATGGCTATAGTTGCCATAACGTCTAAGTATATGTTTATGGCTATAGTTGCCATAACGACTAAGTATATGTTTATGGCTATAGTTGCCATAACGACTAAGTATATGTTTGTGTTTACAGTTGCCATAACGACCAACTATGAATATGTTTGTGGCTATAGTTGCCATAACGACCAACTAAGTATATGTTTGTGGCTATAGTTGCCATAACGACCAACTAAGTATATGTTTATGGCTATAGTTGGCATAACGACTAACTAAGTATATGTTTGTGTTTATAGTTGCCATAACGACCAACTAAGAATATGTTTGTGGCTATAGTTGCCATAACGACCAACTAAGTATATGTTTATGGCTATAGTTGGCATAACGTCTAGCTAAGAATATGTTTGTGGCTATTGCTGGCATAACGACTAACTAAGAATATGTTTGTGTCTATAGTTGCCATAACGACCAACTAAGTATTTGTTTGTGTTTACAGTTGCCATAACGGCCAACTAAGTATAAGTTTGTGGCTATAAGTGACATAACGACCAACTAAGTATATGTTTGTGGCTATAGTTGCCATAACGACTAAGTATATATTTGTGGCTACAGTTGGCATAACGTCTAACTAAGAATATGTTTGTGTCTATTGTTGACATAACGACCAGCTAAGTATTTGTTTGTGGCTATAGTTGTCAAAACGACTAAGTATATATTTGTGGCTATTGTTGGCATAACGACCAACTAAGTATATGTTTGTGGCTATAGTTGCCATAACGATTAAGTATATATGTGTGGCTATAGTTGCCATAACGTCTAACTAAGAATATGTTTGTGGCTTTAGTTGCCATAACGACCAGCTAAGTATTTGTTTGTGTTTACAGTTGCCATAACGGCCAACTAAGTATAAGATTATAGTTGCCATTACGACCAACTATGTATATGTTTGTGGTTATAGTTGGCATACCGACCAACTTAGTATTAGTTTGTGGCTATAGTTGCCATAACAACCAACTAAGTATAAGTTTGTGGCTATAGTTGCCAAAACGACCAACTATGTGTATGTTTGTGGTTATGGTTGGCATAACGACCAACTATGTATATGTTTGTGGCTATAATTGGCATAACGACCAACTTAGTACATGTTTGTGGCTATTGTTGGCCTAACGACAAACTAAGTATATGTTTCTGGTTATAGTTGCCATAACGACCGACTAAGTATATGTTTGTAGTTTAAGTTGCCATAATCACCGACTCAGTATAAGTTTGTGGCTATGGTTGCCATAACGACCAACTATGAATATGTTTGTGGCTATAGTTGCCATAACGACCAACTAAGTATATGTTTGTGGCTATAGTTGCCATAACGACCAACTAAGTATATGTTTGTGTTTACAGTTGCCATAACGACTAACTAAGTATATGTTTGTGTTTATAGTTGCCATAACGACCAACTAAGTATATGTTTGTGGCTATAGTTGCCATAACGACCAACTAAGTATATGTTTGTGGCTATAGTTGCCATAACGACCAACTAAGTATATGTTTATGGCTATAGTTGGCATAACGACTAACTAAGTATATGTTTGTGTTTATAGTTGCCATAACGACCAACTATGTATATTTTTGTGGCTATAGTTGCCATAACAACGAACGATGTATATGTTTGTGGTTATAGTTGGCATAACATCCAACTAAGTAAAAGTTTGTGACTATAGTTGCCATAACCTAATATTGCTACTTCCTCCATTACTACTACTAGAGTAATGCAACAACACCTAATATTGCTACTTCCTCCATTACTACTACTAGAGTAATGCAACAGCACCTAATATTGCTACTTCCTCCATTACTACTAGAGTAATGCAACAACACATAATATTGCTACTTCCTCCATTACTACTAGAGTAATGCAACAACACATAATATTGCTACTTCCTCCATTACTACTACTAGAGTAATGCAACAACACATAATATTTCCACTTCCTCCATTACTACTACTAGAGTAATGCAACAACACCTAATATTGCTACTTCCTCCATTACTACTACTACTACTACTACAGTAAAGCAACAACACCTAATATTGCTTCTTCCTCCATTACTACTACTAGAGTAACGCAATAACACCTAATATTGCTACTTCCTCCATTACTACTACTATAGTAATGCAACAACACATAATATTGCCACTTCCTCCATTACTACTACTAGAGTAATGCAACAACACCTAATATTGCTACTTCCTCCATTACTACTAGAGTAATGCAACAACACCTAATATTGCTACTTTCTCCATTACTACTAGAGTAATGCAACAACCACCTAATATTGCTACTTTCCTCCATTACTACTAGAGTAATGCAATAAACACCTAATATTGCTACTTCCTCCATTACTACTACTATAGTAATGCAACAACACCTAATTTGCTACTTCCTCCATGACTACTATAGTAATGCAACAACACCTAATATTGCTACTTCCTCCATTACTACTATAGTAATGGACAACACCTATATTGCTACTTCCTCCATTAACTACTAGAGTAATGCAACAACTAATAATATTGCCTACTTCCTCCTTTACTTCTACTAGAGAATGCAACAAATCATAATATTGCTACTTCCTCATTACTACTACTAGAGTAATGCAACAACTCATAATTGCTACTTCCTCCTTTACTTCTACTAGAGTATGCAACAACACATAATATTGCTACCTTCCTTCATTACTACTAGAGTAATGCAAACAACACATAATATTGCTACTTCCTTCATTACTACTAGAGTAATGCAACAACTCATAATATTGCTACTTCCTTCTTTACTTCTACTAGAATAATGCAACAACACCTAATATTGCTATTTCCTCCATTACTACTAGAGTAATGCAACAACACATAATATTGCTACTTCCTTCATTACTACTAGAGTAATGCACAACACATAATATTGCTACTTCCTCCTTTACTTCTACTAGAGTAATGCAACAACTCATAATATTGCTACTTCCTCCATTACTACTAGAGTAATGCAACAACACATAATATTGCTACTTCCTTCATTACTACTAGAGTAATGCAACAACTCATAATACTGCTACTTCCTCCATTACTACTAGAGTAATGCAACAACACAAAATATTGCTACTTCCTTCATTACTACTAGAGTAATGCAACAACACATAATATTGCTACTTCCTTCATTACTACATGTACTAGAGTAATGCAACAACTCATAATATTGCTACTTCCTCCATTACTACTAGAGTAATGCAACAACACATAATATTGCTACTTCCTTCATTACTACTAGAGTAATGCAACAACTCATAATATTGCTACTTCCTCTATTACTACTAGAGTAATGCAACAACACATAATATTGCTACTTCCTTCATTACTACTAGAGTAATGCAACAACTTATAATATTGCTACTTCCTCCATTACTACTAGAGAAATGCAACAACACATAATATTGCTACTTCCTTCATTACTACTAGAGTAATGCAACAACTCATAATATTGCTACTTCCTCTATTACTACTAGAGTAATGCAACAAGACATAAGATTGCTACTTCCTTCATTACTACTACAGTAATGCAACAACACATAATATTGCTACTTCCTCCATTACTACTAGAGTAATGCAACTACTCAAAATATTGCTACTTCCTTCTTTACTTCTACTAGAGTAATGCAACAACTCATAATATTGCTACTTCCTCCATTACTACTAGAGTAATGCAACAACATAAAATATTGCTACTTCCTTCATTACTACTAGAGTAATGCAACAACTCATAATATTGCTACTTCCTCCATTACTACTAGAGTAATGCAACAACACATAATATTGCTACTTCCTTCATTACTACTAGAGTAATGCAACAACTCATAATATTGCTACTTCCTCCTTTACTTCTACTAGAGTAATGCAACAACACATAATATTGCTACTTCCTTCATTACTACTAGAGTAATGCAACAACACATAATATTGCTACTTCCTTCATTACTACTAGAGTAATGCAACAACACATAATATTGCTACTTCCTCCATTACTACTAGAGTAATGCAACAACACCTAATATTGCTACTTCCTCCATTACTACTAGAGTAATGCAACAACACATAATATTGCTACTTCCTCCATTACTACTAGAGTAATGCAACAACACATAATATTGCTATTCCTCCATTACTACTACTAGAGTAATGCAACAACACATAATATTGCTATTTCCTCCATTACTACTACTAGAGTTGCAACAACACATATTGCTATTTCCTCCATTACTACTACTAAAGGCAACAACACATAAGATTAGCTACTTCCTCCTTTACTTCTACTAGAGTAATGCAACAACACCTAATATTCCTATTTCCTCCATTACTACTAGAGTAATGCAACAACACCTAATATTGCTACTTCCTCCATTTACTACTAGAGTAATGCAACAACACATAATATTGCTACTTCCTCCATTACTACTATAGTAATGCAACAACACCTAATATTGCTACTTCCTTCATTACTACTACTAGAGTAATGCAACAACACATAATATTGCTACTTCCTCCATTACTACTACTAGAGTAATGCAACAACACTTAATATTGCTACTTCCTTCATTACTACTACTAGAGTAATGCAACAACACATCATATTGCTACTTCCTTCATTACTACTAGAGTAATGCAACAACACATAATATTGCTACTTCCTCCATTACTACTACTAAAGTAATGCAACAACACCTAATATTGCTACTTCCTCCATTACTACTACTACAGTAAAGCAACAACACATAATATTGCTACTTCCTTCATTACTACTACTAGAGTAATGCAACAACTCACAATATTGCTACTTCCTCAATTACTACTAGAGTAATGCAACAACTCATAATATTGCTACTTCCTCCTTTACTTCTACTAGAGTAATGCAACAACTCATAATATTGCTACTTCCTCCATTACTACTAGAGTAATGCAACAACACATAATATTGCTACTTCCTTCATTACTACTAGAGTAATGCAACAACTCATAATATTGCTACTTCCTCCATTACTACTAGAGTAAAGCAACAACGCATAATATTGCTATTTCCTTCATTACTTCTACTAGAGTAATGCAACAACACCTAATATTGCTACTTCCTCCATTACTACTACTAGAGTAATGCAACAACACATAATATTGCTATTTCCTTCATTACTTCTACTAGAGTAATGCAACAACTTCTAATATTGCTACTTCCTCCATTACTACTACTAGAGTAATGCAACAACACATAATATTGCTACTTCCTTCATTACTACTAGAGTAATGCAACAACACATAATATTGCTACTTCCTTCATTACTACTAGAGTAATGCAACAACACATAATATTGCTATTTCCTCATTACTACTAGAGTAAGCAACAACACATAATATTGCTACTTCCTCCATTACTACTAGAGTAATGCAACAACACATAATATTGCTACTTCCTCATTACTACTAGAGTAATGCAACAACACATAATATTGCTACTTCCTTCATTACTACTATAGAGTAATGCAACAACACATAATATTGCTACTTCCTCCTTTACTACTAGAGTAATGCAACAACACATAATATTGCTACTTCCTCATTACTACTAGTAATGCAAAACACATAATATGCTACTTCCTCATTACTACTAGAGTAATGCAACAACACATTATTGCTACTTCCTCCATTACTACTACTAGTAATGCAACAACACATAATATTGCTACTTCCTCATTACTACTACTAGAGTAATGCAACAACACATAATATTGCTTTCCTCCATTACTACTAGAGTAATGCAACAACATAATATTGCTACTTCCCATTACTACTAGAGTAATGCAACAACACATAATATTGCTACTTCCTTCATTACTACTAGAGTAATGCAACAACACATAATATTGCTACTTCCTCTTACTTACTAGAGTAATGCAACAACACATAATATTGCTACCTTCATTACTACTAGAGTAATGCAACAACACATAATATTGCTATTTCCTTCATTACTACTAGAGTAAAGCAACAACACATATTGCTACTTCCTCCATTACTACTAGAGTAATGCAACAAACATAATATTGCTTTCCTCATTACTACTAGAGTAATGCAACAACACCTAATATTGCTATTTCTTCCATTACTACTAGAGTAATGCAACAACACATAATATTGCTACTTCCTCATTACTACTAGAGTAATGCAACAACACATAATATTGCTATTTCCTCCATTACTACTACTAGAGTAAAGCTTCTACTTTCATCAACTAATACAAGAACAATAACAACCACTTCAACTACTTTTACCTTTATTCAGCTTCTAGTTCAACTTCTTCTGTATTACTAAAATTACAGAAATATTAGCTACACTACTTCAAGTTCAACTGTAGCCTCAACTAAAACTTCAACTTCTACTACTTAGGGTTGGGCAGTATTGTTTAACCAGTGATTTTAACCGGTTGAAATTATGCCGGTTATACCCCTCAAGTCGTCAGTACTGGTCAATTGTATTTTTTTCAAGCTCATTCAATTGCAACATCTTTTTATATAAACAAAGTTTAAATATCTAATTATTATTTTTATGTTGGCATTTTATGTTTAATATTTTATTTGCTTTTGAAAGTGTTTATAAGGTGGTCAAAATAGTTTTAATACTGTTCAAATGTATAAAAAAAGAATATTGTTTGATTAACGCCAGGGCTGGACTGTAATAATTAATCAGCATTTAAAACAGTAAACACTTTCCTGACAACATTCTGATGTGGTCAATATTAGTAAAGTCGGCTATCTTTATATGATTTTTACTATAATTAATAAAGCTTTTTATTGCAATTTATATATATTTAGTTACATTATTTTGCTATCTATGTGCATCATAATTCAAGGAAAAGTGTTTTTTATGTTGTCTAACTAAATAAAAAAGGTAAATCCTGGTCAGCTGAAAACTTTGATTGTAAATTGATGCCTCACTGGACTGTCTTTTTCCTGATATGTGTTTCTAAAACTTGTAATGATACAAAGCTCTTGATTCTGTCATTGCTGCTTTTATTAATGTCATTGACACCTGCTGAATAAATAATAAACAATGACTTGCCCCATGGGCAATAAACAGTAAATGGGATAGACTAGGCTGGGGGAAGGGGCTGGTCATTTGATTTCATGGTGGGCGGTTGATAGTCCACTGATTTTTTAAACATGCAAAGAATCTGGCATTTGTTTTTACTTTATATACTTTTAATAGTTATTTCTACTGCTGCTGTTGTTGCTGCTAATATAACTTGTCTGCCACAAATACTTCCACTACTCGTTCTACTACTATTTTTACAAGTTCTTCTTATGTAACTTTAAACATCTTGACACATATGCACAATAATGGACTGATCCAATTTAACTAGAAGTATATATTTCATTGAAATTTGGTGTTCACTGACTGGCAATTTGGAGGTATGTGCATTCTTTGAAGCAAAACTTTTCTGGGTCTTTCTGATAGACAACAAATAGCTCTTTTTTACCTACGTATGGTTATTGGGGCCAATTATAAATATAAAACACACTTAATTAGTGGCGTCTAACCTTTAAGCAACAAGAAATAATTGTCAATACTTTTGGCATGAAAATGACTACTGCTAGGCAAATCGTTAAACAATGTTTTATTAATGACTTTGCCATTTGAAGACATTTTAAAAACAATTTACTGATTTCTCCGAATTTAGGGGTCATGGTGTGTAAATGTGAAGGAAAAATGCTCTCAAAAGATTCTGTCATCACCCAGCATGTGTATTGGGTGTATTTTAGTCTAAAGATAATGTGTTTTAATGATATTTTTTACAGTTGTATTTTTAATGTTTAAAAAAACAAGCTGCCTATGGCTGAGCGTTTAGAGTGGCTGACTTAAAACTCCTCAGCCCCTCACCGCATGGGTTCAAGTCTTGGTCGGGCGAGAATTTTCATGTGGGGAGGTTTTCCAGCTAACCTTTGGTGCGCCAGTGGTCCTACCCAGACATAATTCTGGGGTCATCCTACACCAATAATAAGCTAGACATTGTTAATATGACCATTATTGTGTCGGTGGTGCGATGTAACAAAAACAACAACAACAAACAACAACAACAACAAAACAACAGACATTTTAATTATCTAAACCTGTACCAGGATCCAATATCATACAACAGTGATATGAGTCTAACTCGCTGAGAACAAGAACTGATATACACAGTGACACATATGAAAATAGTTTTAGTTCACTAAATGGTCTTTTAGTTCTATTTCTCTGAATTATCTGTGATCTAGCAAGCATTATACTTTATGTGTTCACCTTAGGGTGATAGTTTGACACAAAAATTAAGTTGAAATGTGGATAAATTCCTTGACAACAGTGTTCTCCATTTTTGTAAAATCTGTTTTTAACAGGTCAGCATGATGTTCTATACAAAACGGGGTCCCTTACATAGGATTATGTGCTTTTTAGTGTCATACATTAATCAGGAATATCTTGATATCCCTTAAAATCTTACATCTATATCTTGGGCAGCTGTATTAAGCCAACGCTGCATAGATAACTATTTTTTAACTAGGACAGCCACGTGACAACTCACTTTTGAGGTTACCTTACATCGTCTTTCGGGTAATCTGCTCTGACGCCGGTATCTATTTTAAGCAGAGATCATTATCATGCTTATTTATAGATTTATATATATACAGACCATCTTTAACAGGTCTTGTCTAGTTAAGCTAACTTTTGATAGCTATAGATGTGTGATTTCTCCATTTTTATTGTAAGGGATCTCATTTATAAGTGGAAAGTAGCAATTGTATGCGTTTGTGCAAGTATTTGTTCACACATAGTAACGGTTGTTGATTAGGGATGTTGACACTAGTGTTACTCATAGACTAATTTAAATTATTGCACACAAAATGTGTCATTGCCAGATAAATGATGGAGACGAGCAAGTATTACTTGTGTGTGCATGTTATTTCTCTGGTGTGTTTTGTGTAAATATCTCGAGAAAGGATTTACAGATTCAATGTTGTATTTCATTATTATGCTAAATAAGCAGATTATATAACATGTGTGTGTATTGTTTTATTTTACTTAATCCAGTAACTGTTTTACAATCTATGCAGAGTGACAAACTTAGGAAATAATCTACAAAACAATTCAAATTGTCTTACAATTATATCGAAACAAAATAATAACGGTATAGTAACATACCAATGCGCATTACATACAAAAAAACCTGCGTAATTACAATAAAAGGACATGTTACTTTCTAAAGGAAACAAAGATCATATTTGCATTAAATATAATTAATAACTAAATGTACACTTTGATTAAAATGAGCAAGTAATGATGCTCTGAAATTACAAGCCTAATTTAGTGCTATGTCATCGCTCTTAAATGCAACAATTATTATAAAACACGCAGAATTAAGTGAAACAAGTAGCACTTTAAAAACATTTAACTGTATATATGTATACATGTCGTGTTCATAAACAATGTTCAGAAATGGTAAAATTGTTGTCGCACAATGTAGACCATGCAAGTTTGATGTTCAATAACGTTTAATTAACCTTCATTTTATAAACATTTTAAAATTAAGTATTTCAGCGCTCAGTTGTACATATCTGACATAATATTTCGTCATAAGTCTAGATCTGTGTATATCTTTTCTATACTTATTAAAAACATTAAATATTGTATTTTCAATTAAGCAATTCTTTGTTTAGTATAGGCACGTGGGTCTCCAAAACACAACCAGTGTAAAATAAGCTCTAGGTGTCTGTGTCTGAATGTAATCTATAACTTAATTACTCAAACCTCGATGAACATAAACACGTACCCCCTCTCTGCCACTGTCATTCCACCCCGGTTTATAAAAGCTTCAATGCCGGTAAAGGATAAAAATGGGGCTTTAATTTATAATGAACTAAAGATTTATTTACATTATCCACAAAATAAGTATAAAGAAGCTTCCAAAAAAGTCATACGCCATGTGCAAGCATGTAAAACTGTCAAGGAGACAACTGTTAATATGAGTCCCATAAACCAGGTTTAACACAGTTTTCTGGAATGCCTTTGATGATGTACCTATTTCAAAACTGACACTTTTTACAAGTAATTACAAGTAATTTAATTTACATAACATGCAAATACATGTAGTGTCTGTATGTTCTGGAAATTTGAAAATGTGCGCGCATTGAGTCAATGAGTGCGCCTCCCGTCATAACCCGCTATTGCGGGTGGCGTCCGGTGCCCTTTACAGCTCGTTTGTACATGTCATTCAGCAGTTATGACCACACAAAAATATATACATATTTAAATGGCACGGCGCCTGTCAAGTTCCAACATCACCGATGTACCGACCAACATCACCGATGCATTAGAGTGCCACACAAGAGGACCCGGATTCAAATTTTACAACAGGCAACCATAGCGTATCGTTGACAATAAATGTATACTACTGATATAGGTACATTGTGTCACGAACATGTAGAAATATTTTTTACTAAACCTACAGTGTAGAATTGCACATGCACACTGCACGCTCTTAAAATATAAATACAAGGTACCCAAGAAATGCGAAAAGATAGACACAATATTGTGAAGTTGATTAATTACACAATCACTTCTGTGGATTGTTTTGTTGTGTGTGTTTGTTTGTTGTTGTTTTGGTGGTTTTTTTGTTGCTTCTGTTTTTGTTTGTATATCTTGCAGTGTTTGCAAGTAATGATGTGGTTCACGTGATGCCTTTTCCTACGTGTACTTTGTCAAAGCACACTGTTATTCTTAAACTTAACATAATTGACAGTGTATTGTCAACGGAACGTCAATTTTCGGTGCTGTGACAAATTTTAAGATGTTGATTCATATGACTATAAATGTAAAAAATTTCAACTTCATGTTTATTTTATGAACACTATATACATTGATATCCAAAGCAATAAATTATAATATCTATCGGTTATACGGAAGGTAGTCAAGGTGAAACCCCGTAAAACCCTTGTTATATTAAACAAATGGTTACTTGAAATATACAGTCCTAGGACTTTTATTTAAACCTTCTTTAGCAAATGTAATCGTCTTATGACAATATACTCGGTTTAGCACAGTTGCACAATGCCCGAAACCACCCTCAACCCAGTTCACAAAGGGTTAAGTGTCGGGAAAGAATGAAAAAGAAGCTTAAATGTATAACGAACTAAATATTTATTTACAATATCTGCAAGATAAGAATAAAGAAGTCTCCTTAAAATACTTAAAAAGTCATACCCCAAGAGAAAGTACATTTGAGTGTATGCTGTCCTCAGTAGGTGGTTAGGTCCTAAATGGCTTGTGTGTTTAGGAGACATCGGACGTAAAGAATTTCCGCCTATGTTCCCAGTGCGAAGTTTTAAACATGATTGTCATCATTTTCAGGTAAATGGTATGGTTTTAAATTATAAGCGCGAAAATAAAAACCAAATAACCAGTTTTATTTGCAAATGAGGAAAAATAGATAGACTCTCCTTGTACTTTGCTAAATGGTTATGAGAAAAACGCTTCACGAGCATTTGAATTTTATTGAAAAGAAATTACAAAAATTAAGTCCTACCAAGTGTCGGTCTGCCGTAAAACCCATACTCAGACGCCTTAAGACCATTAACCAGGTCCTCAATGTCTGGTGTGTATAGGAGACACCGGATATAAAGAGTAACGCTTAATTGCGTCTCCAATACTCGATTGCAAAGTACTAATAAAACGTGTTTTTCATTTATGAAGAAAGGAACAATTTACTTATGAAGTACCTTCAGGAAATCCCAACCAATCACACCACAAAAGCAATATTTGTGTGTGTGTGTGTGCGTGCGTGCGTGCATGTGTGCGTGTGTGCATGTGCGTGTGTGTGTGTGTGTGTGTGTGTGTGCGTGTGTGTGTGTGTGTGTTTGTGTGTGTGTGTATTTTAAATATATAGAAATTTTAAACAGGGTTTGTTAGCTGTATTTAAGATGCAATTTATTTATTTTTTGGCTCAGGAGTGCCAAAAAAACAAGTGCTTTGCAAACTGAATCACATTTTAAAAAATATGTTTGTTATCTGATTAAAGCAGATGTATCGCTGGGTTGATTGTGACAACGTGTTGTGCAGACCTGACATGGTCAACATTCATTATCTCAATATCTCGACAGCAGGCTGTCATTTTCTTAATATCGCGACACTAGACTGTAATTTTCTGAATATCGCGACACTATACTGTCATTTTCTCAATATCTTGACACAAGACTGTCATTATCTCAATATCTTGAAACAAGACTGTCATTATCTCAATATCTCGACACAAGACTGTCATTATCTCAATATCTCGACACAAGACTGTCATTATCTCAATATCTCGACACTAGATTGTCATTATCTCGGCACTTGACTGTCATTATCTCAATATCTCGACACTAGACTGTCATTATCTCAATATCTCGACACTAAATTGTTTTTATCTCAATATCTCGACACTAGACTGTTATTATCTCAATATCTCGACACTAGACTGTCATTATCTCGACACTTGACTGTCATTATCTCAATATCTCGACACTAGACTGTCATTATCTCGGCACTTGACTGTCATTATCTCAATATCTCGACACTAGACTGTCATTATCTCAATATCTCGACACTAAATTGTTTTTATCTCAATATCTCGACACTAGACTGTTATTATCTCAATATCTCGACACTAGACTGTCATTATCTCGACACTTGACTGTCCTTATCTAAACACTTGATTGTCATTATCTCGACACTAGACTGTCATTATCTCGGCACTTGACTGTCATTATCTCAATATCTCCACACTAGACTGTCATTATCTCAATATCTCGACACTAAATTGTTTTTATCTCAATATCTCGACAGTAGACTGTTATTATCTCAATATCTCGACACTAGACTGTCATTATCTCGACACTTGACTGTCCTTATCTCAATATCTCGACACTTGACTGTCATTATCTAAACACTTGATTGTCATTATCTCGACACTTGACTGTCATTATCTCAATATCTTGATACCAGACTGTCATTGTCTCAACATCTCGACACTAGACTCTCATTATCTCGACAATTGACTGTAAATATCTCAATATCTCGACACTAGACTATCATTATCTCAATATCTCGACACTAGACTGTTATTATCTCAATATCTCGACACTAGACTGTCATTAATTCAATGTCTCGATACTTGACTGTCATTATCTCAATATCTCGACGCTAGACTCGTTATCTCAATATCTCGACATTAGGCTGTCATTATCTCAATATCTCGGCACTAGATTGTCATTATCACGACACTAGACTGTTATTATCTTAATATCTCGACACTAGACTGTCATTATCTCAATATCTTGACACTAGACTGTCATTATCTCAATATCTTGACACAAGACTGTAATTATATCAATATCTCGACACTAGACTGCCATTATCTCGACACTAGACTGTCATTATCTCAATATCTCGACTCTAGACTGTCAATATCTCAATATCTCGACACTAGACTGTAAATATCTCAATATCTCGACACTAGGCTGTCATTATCTCGACACTTGACTGTCAATAACTCAATATCTCGACACTAGACTGTCATTATCTCAATATCTCGACACTAGACTGTAAATATCTCAATATCTCGACACTAGACTGTCATTATCTCGACACTAGACTGTCATTATCTCAATATCTCGACTCTAGACTGTCAATATCTCAATATCTCGACACTAGACTGTAAATATCTCAATATTTCGACACAAGGCTGTCATTATCTCGACACTAGACTGTCATTAATCAATATCTCGACACTAGACTGTCATTATCTCGGCACTTGACTGTCATTATCTCAATATCTCGACACTAGACTGTCATTATCTCAATATCTCGACACTAAATTGTTTTTATCTCAATATCTCGACACTAGACTGTTATTATCTCAATATCTCGACACTAGACTGTCATTATCTCGACACTTGACTGTCCTTATCTAAACACTTGATTGTCATTATCTCGACACTAGACTGTCATTATCTCGGCACTTGACTGTCATTATCTCAATATCTCCACACTAGACTGTCATTATCTCAATATCTCGACACTAAATTGTTTTTATCTCAATATCTCGACACTAGACTGTTATTATCTCAATATCTCGACACTAGACTGTCATTATCTCGACACTTGACTGTCCTTATCTCAATATCTCGACACTTGACTGTCATTATCTAAACACTTGATTGTCATTATCTCGACACTTGACTGTCATTATCTCAATATCTTGATACTAGACTGTCATTGTCTCAACATCTCGACACTAGACTGTCATTATCTCGACAATTGACTGTAAATATCTCAATATCTCGACACTAGACTATCATTACCTCAATATCTCGACACTAGACTGTTATTATCTCAATATCTCGACACTAGACTGTCATTAATTCAATGTCTCGATACTTGACTGTCATTATCTCAATATCTCGACGCTAGACTCGTTATCTCAATATCTCGACATTAGGCTGTCATTATCTCAATATCTCGGCACTAGATTGTCATTATCACGACACTAGACTGTTATTATCTTAATATCTCGACACTAGACTGTCATGATCTCAATATCTCGACACTAGACTCATTATCTAAATATCTCGATATCTTGACATAAGACTGTCATTATCGCAATATCTTGACACTAGACTGTCATTATCTCAATATCTTGACACAAGACTGTAATTATATCAATATCTCGACACTAGACTGCCATTATCTCGACACTAGACTGTCATTATCTCAATATCTCGACTCTAGACTGTCAATATCTCAATATCTCGACACAAGACTGTCAATATCTCAATATCTCGACACTAGGCTGTCATTATCTCGACACTTGTCTGTCATTATCGCAATATCTCGACACTAGACTGTCAAAATCTCAATATCTCGACACTAGGCTGTCATTATCTCGACACTTGACTGTCATAACCTCAATATCTCGACACTAGACTGTCATTATCTCAATATCTCGACACTAGACTGTAAATATCTCAATATCTCGACACTAGACTGTCATTATTTCGACACTAGACTGTCATTATCTCAATATCTCGACTCTAGACTGTCAATATCTCAATATCTCGACACTAGACTGTAAATATCTCAATATTTCGACATTAGGCTGTCATTATCTCGACACTAGACTGTCATTAATCAATATCTCGACACTAGACTGTAAATATCTCAATATCTCGACAAAAGACTGTCATTATCTCGACACTAGACTGTCATTATCGCAATATCTCGACACTAGACTGTCAGTATCTCAATATCTCGACACTAGGCTGTCATTATATCGACACTTGACTGTCATTAACTCAATATCTCGACACTAGACTGTCATTATCTCAATATCTCGACACTAGACTGTAAATATCTCAATATCTCGACGCTAGACTGTCATTATCTCAATAGCGCGACTCTAGACTGTCATTATCTCAAAATCTCGACACTAGACTGTAATTATCATAATATCTCGACACTAGACTGTCATTATCTCAATATATCGACTATAGACTGTCATTATCTCAATATCTCGACACTAGACTGTAAATATCTCAATATCTCGACACTAGACTGTCATTATCTCGACATTAGACTGTCCTTATCTAGACACTTGATTGTCATTATCTCGACACTAGACTGTCATTGTCTCAATATCTTAATACTGGACTGTCATTGTCTCAACATCTCGACACTAGACTGTCATTATCTAGACAATTGACTGTCATTATCTCAATATCTCGACACTAGTCTGTCATTATCTCAATATCTTGACACTAGACTGTCATTATCTAGACAATTAACTGTTATTATCTCAATATCTCGACACTAGACTGTGCTTATCTCAATATCTCGACACTAGAATGTCATTATCTCAAAATCTCGACTCTAGACTGTTATTATCTCGATATCCCGACACTAGACTGTAAATATCTCAATATCTCGACACTAGACTCTCATTATCTCGACACTAGACTGTCATTATCTCATTATCTCGACTCTAGACTGCCATTATCTCAATATCTCGACACTAGACTGTAAATATCTCAATATCTCGACACTAGACTCTCATCATCTCGACACTAGACTCTCATTTTCTCGACACTAGACTGTAATTATCTCAATATCTCGACACTAGACTGTCATTATCTCAATATCTCGACTCTAGACTGTCATTATCTCAATATCTCGACACTAGACTGTAAATACCTCAATATCTCGACACTATAGTATCATTATCTCAATATCTCGACACTAGACTGTCATTATCTCAATATCTCGACTCTAGACTGTCATTATCTCAATATCTCGACACAAGACTGTAAATATCTCAATATCTTGACACTAGACTCATTATCTCAATATGTCGACTCTAGACTGTCATTATCTCAATATCTCGACACTAGACTGTAAATACCTCAATATCTCGACACTATAGTGTCATTATCTCAATATCTCGACACTAGACTGTCATTATCTCAATATCTCGACTCTAGACTGTCATTATCTCAATATCTCGACACAAGACTGTAAATATCTCAATATCTTGACACTAGACTCATTATCTCAATATCTCGACCCTAGACTCATTATCTCAATATCTCGACAATAGACTGTCATTTTCTCTATATCTCGACACCAGACTGTAAATATCTCAATATCTCAACAATAGACTGTCATTATCTCTATATCTGGACACTAGACTGTCATTATCTCTATATCTGGACACTAGAGTGTAAGCAAATAAGCGATTCCACTTCCATATTTAAAACCTTAGCAAATCTACGCCTGTGTTTAAACCTGGGACCTGAAGATGCAATACTTGTTGAAGACTGCTTAGATTTCTAAAATTTCTAGAGGGTATATCTTAAATCTTTTACACATTATCTTGGTATGCCTTTGTCAGTCATGAACAAAAGACTCATTGCCTTGATGATTACACACTTAACTTTGAACTGTATTCTACTGTGACTATTGTGTCTGATGATTACTCACTAAAGTGTGACCATGCTGCATAAACATTGATGAACTTTATCAAATATCACTTTAAATTGAATTACACATGGCAATATGAATAACCAAGAGACATGTATATGTAGACTCAAAGATGTTAGTCAACTGTTCTAATATAGCCAGAGCTGTTGTTCATACAAAAGACAGGTACTGACACTTGATTCTGACAGTTTGTAAGAAGGCATTGTAACTTTTAATCCAATCCATGCGGTACCTTGCAATATAGACAGTGACATGCCAAATGACATGAACTCATTTTGACTGGGAAAAGTATTATTTCCTTAAATAGTAATTGAAAAGTATACAATTACTTACTGAATAAATTTTAAATAATCATTTATTAAAAGCATTTCATTTTAACAATAATATAATACATAAACATCATATAATGGCTCATTTACTGATATTGGATATTAATAAATACGAAAATATATCAAAGTCCTATGAGCATTGTAAAATATATTATAGTTTGAAAAGGCACTGGACAAAGGTATTTACACGCCAGTTAAATGTAAAAGTTGCAACAAAACTGTGACGGAACATTATGTTAAATAATGCAAACCCAACAGTTACCACCTTGGAATGGTCAGTCGGCAAAAAGACCTATTGAGTGGCTGAAAATGGGTTTACAGAGCTGTGACCTCGTACTTCGAAAGGGGTTCCTCAAATGCAAACAATGAAAAGAAATCATATCTACTTGAAACAAAACTGTTCAACGTATGACGTATTCTTACAACCCAGTGATGACGTCATTAAAATAAGTCCAATGTAAAGTGGAAGAATAGAATCAAATTCAATAGTTACTGTGTTTGCCAGCAAGGTCGGACCATTCCTAAGGCTATAAAATACATTACAATAACATATTTGCATGTTTACTTAATTTAAAATGCCATTTGTTGCTTTTAATGATAAATTCTTACTTTTCTGCGCTTATGATATATAGTTGGTCTAATCGAAGTAGATTAAGATGATGTCTAAGATGAACTTCAAAAGCATAATCAATTAAAACAAGGATTGTAAGCTGCATTTAAGATAAAGATTTGTTTGTTGCTTTTTTTCGCCCAGGATTGCTTAAAAAGCTTTAAAAGCCGTGCCGGGTAAAATGCTTCACATTTCCTTTCTTTTTTCTTTTTTGTGAACTGATTCATAAATTAGGGTTAAATGCCATTCCATGCCAAAATATTTCATTTATTCTGCGATAGTGGTTATTTGATTAGACATTTCGTAACATTAATGGGGATTAATAAGGTTCTGGCCACACAGTGCAAAACAATCATCGAGTCTTTAAGTAACTCAGTGTTCACTCTTTGAAAATGCGATCATTGGATTATATATATTTAAACTACTACAGAAATCTAGGACACCAACAAACAGTGTCTGGTAGAATCTGACAAATAAACCTGGCAGTGTTGACGTTTTTGTTTATTATTTAAAAAAATGTCCCTAGATGTGCTTGATCAATATTTTTTTCTTCTTGATTGGTTGATAGTGAAGTTTTTGTTTGTTGGTTTTAGGCCAAAAAAAATGTCTGGTTACTGTGACATGTTAAACAAAAATAGGGTAGGTAGGTAGGTAGGCAATTTTTTTTTTTTTTTAGTTTTGCTTGTTGGACAGCATATCACTCTTTTCATTGTAGCTAAATGTATTCACCAATAATTGATTGCGTGTGTGTATTAAACCCAATATTGTGTGTGTATTAAACACAATATAACAGCTTTTTATGTACCTTTTGGCTTTTTAGTCATCCTCTGTCTGCTAACATGCCATGTAACATTTGCACGGTGAAGGGTATGCACAATATTAACCCTATAGGCCGTTAATGAGGCTCCCTTAGTGCAAAGGTTCGAAAAAGGTTGGAAAAGTGTTTCAGATTGCAAAATGAACAATAAACACAATATGATTGTTTTAAGTTCGAGCCTTTCCAATATGTAAATTTATCTGGCACTGACACCCCAGCAAAATATTGTATATAATATTAAATATATGATTTTACAGTGGATAGAATCTAGTTAAGCAGACCCCGCATGTTTAAGACACAAAAAGACCAGAGACTTTTGGGCGAGAGAAGCAGGGGTTTGGGGCAGTAGCCCCCATTTAAAATTAATATCATTGCAATTTGTTTGGCACATCATCCTTTATATAAATATTTATAAAACATTTTGGCCAGTACAAGTCGATTAATTTTTATAATAAAATTTGGCCAGTACAAGTGGCCAGCTTTTTAAAATATTAATTGAGAACCAGGCATTTATATCTTTAAAAAAATTGCCCGACAACAGCCAGTTTATTTTAATTTTTACTGACACAATATCGCAATATATGTATAAAAATAAAAACCTCGTAAGCATTTTCTCCGTTCATCATGCTGGATGCCTTTGTTGACAAATTGTTGACTGGTTGAATATGCAATGAACGAAAAACATCCTCGAACGTATATTTTAGGGGGAAAGATAACATTTTTCTGTACGCCTCATGGCGATGAACACATTTATCGGCAAACACGGTTAAAATGCACGCGGGTTCGTCCGCCATCTCTGTTTGTAGTGTAGACGCTTGCACCGCTTCCTTTCGTTTGTATCCAGTAATGTTCGTACCTTTGCTGCTATTTTTTTTACCAACATCGGGAAAAAAAGTTTAGGGTCGGCGGAAAAAAATAGGGTCGGTCGGGTCACCGTAACCAGACATATAATTTTTTATGGCCTTATCACCCCACCAACAGTATGTCAGTAATTTGGATATTGTGCCCTCTGAAGCAGATATAGTGCTATCAACACCTGGCTTGATACAACACAGTCACATTATCCCCGACACCGACCAAGCCAGTCGTAGAACAACGCTTATATTTACTTGAGCGCAAGCAACGGGGCTATGCTACCATCTTGTGTAAGACCCTGGCAATTTATTTAATATCACAGAGTTTATAACGTTAACAACATACAGTAGTACTACATGTAGTTGGCTTTGAAAAATATGCCGGTATACACCATAGAACATAAATTAGGAGCAATAATTGCAGTAACAGAAAGCAGCAGTAACTGATCTAAAAATGTAATTTTGTGTACACAAGATCAACGATGATTGGTCACAATAAATAAAATATCTGGTTATTTGGCAAACAATCTTAACTCTGATTAACAAACTGATAGCATGATAAAAATTCTACCTGATTTTATAATTAAGGTTTGATTTTTCCTCTCTACATTATTTTTGTGTTTAGGGTTAGGGTTATCAACACATTGTCATAGCTACAAAATCCAAGTCGTAAGCGCCCTTATGACCGACCGAACATAATTCAGCTCAGAATTGATTAAATTTCTACGGTTCTTTAGGTCCGACTGAACATGGGTCCTATCCGAGCCACGCTGCACAGTTAGCTAGTTTTAAACAAAGAAATAGTTATTTGAGGGAGAACATGGTTAAAACTGTCGCATACCACCTTTAAATGTTATTTAACATAGTGTATTTGAGCTCATTTAGTGTCGCTTTACCTAAATTCGGCGTTAGTGTTTTTATTTACTAGTTTAACGATATTTTCTGTTTAATGGTAAAAAACTAGAGATCGTTACTGAAGTAGTTTATCATTTTAGTTTAATGTGTGAAACACTGAAGACAAATATATAAGGATATAATTCAGTTGTGAATGTTAATTGATCATTAATTACTATGAAAGCAGAAGCCAGGCTACTCAATTGTGTGTGTAAATCATAAAAAAAACAACAGACATACACTTACTATAATGTGATAATGCTAGGAAAGCACTAAGGATAATCAAATCTGGTTAATTATTTAGTGCACAACCGCCTTGGTTTGATTTGATAATAGTTTGAAAGTAATCAATTGTGGCCTGATCGGCTAGTACTTGTGGAACATCGTTAGTCAAGCTGACATTTGATATCCCGAGGTTTTAGAAATTCCACAAAATTTCAAACACTGCATCTCAAACTTCCTAGCATGAAGTACAGCCGTTTCACTGAGCACATGTTAACGATTGTTATACAGTTATAATTATTATAAGCATTAGGCATTTATTGAAGAATATATATTCCTTTTGATAAAATTACAAGCTTTGCAATTGATATTTTGCGTAGTATCATTCTTTTTTTAATTGCAGACCAACCGTCAATAGTACGAGTGAAGTAAAGTACGACTGAAGTAAAGTACAGGTGAAGTATAGTACAAGTGAAGTATAGTATGAGCGAAGTATAGTACGAGCGAAGTATAGTACGAGTGAAGTATAGTACGAGCGAAGTATAGTACGAGTGAAGTATAGTACAAGTGAAGTATAATACGAGTGAAGTATAGTACAAATGAAGTATAGTACGAGCAAAGTATACTACGAGTGAAGTATAGTACGAGCGAAGTATAGTACTAGTGAAGTATAGTACGAGTGAAGTATACTACAAGTGAAGTATAGTATGAGCAAAGTATACTACGAGTGAAGTATAGTACGAGCGAAGTATAGTACTAGTGAAGTATAGTACGAGTGAAGTATACTACGAGTGAAGTATAATACGAGTGCAGTATAGTACGAGTGAAGAATAGTAGGAGTGAAGTATAGTACGAGTGAAGTATATTACGAGTGATGTATATTACAAATGAAGTATAGTAGGAGTGAAGTATAGCACGAGCGAAGAATACTACCAGTGAAGTATAATACGAGCGAAGTATAGTATGAGTGAAGTATAGTACGAGTGAAGTATAGTACCACTGAAGTATAGTACGAGTGAAGTATACTACGAATGAAGTATAGCAAGAGTGAAGTATAGTACGAATGAAGTATAGTACGAGTGAAGTATAGTGCGAGTGAAGTATAGTACGAGTGAAGTATATTACGAGTGAAGTATAGTACGAGTGAAGTATAGTGCGAGTGAAGTATACTATGAGTGAAGTAAAGTACGAGCGAAGTATAATACGAGCAAAGTATACTACGAGTGAAGTAGAGTACGAGTGAAGTAGAGTACAAGTGAAGTAGAGTACAAGTGAAGTAGAGTACGAGTGAAGAATAGTACGAGCGAAGTACAGTACGAGTGTATTACTGCATCCAGCAAGTTTTAAGGTAATTCTTTCTCTACTTTGTTCAAAGTTTGTATATTGTATAATAAATTTGAACATAGGCCCAGTTCAAATCTGCTTAGTATCCACAAAATACTGGTGATAGTCTGAACAAACATTTTAAAACCAAATATTTCAGTTAAAGCATTGTTCGTCCCCAATATTTGCCATCACTGTCACCATCAAGAATATTTTCTATAACTGTCTTAGGTACACAGTAGGTAACAAGCGGCATTTGGTCCAATCAACACATTTTCCTCATCCATATTCGTTCTTTTTGTGTTGAATACCAATTAATTGTAATGGTAATGAACTAAATTACTTAACTTAGTTGCCTAATCACGTTTTGTATTGGTGTTCAAGTTTACAATACAACCTATAATTAAAATTAAATATCAATAATCCATCTTCAACGATTTTCAGAACTCAAACTCCAACATTATTAATGCCATTAAGTTTGATGAAACATGCCGTTTTAATAATATTCCTTTTGATAGACTTTTAATTTAGTTGACAAAAAACAGCAATGTAGGGGTCAAGAAACTATAATTGCTGACCCACTTTCTAAGGGCAACTACAAGCACTACCTGTATTAGTGTTGACCACGATTCACTGTGGAGACTGAGTTGCTACATTCTTACTTTATATGGCGATGTATTGCATTCACTTTTGTCTAATTATTTGATGCTTTAACATATTAACTTTACAGTTAAAACACCCAGCTGTTACCACAATTGATATTTCAAAGCCGTCCAAAAGCCATATTTTATGTGCATTCATGGTATAAAATTGACATTG
Source organism: Sinonovacula constricta (assembly GCA_007844125.1). Taxonomy (NCBI): domain Eukaryota; kingdom Metazoa; phylum Mollusca; class Bivalvia; order Cardiida; family Solecurtidae; genus Sinonovacula; species Sinonovacula constricta. Next base: position 43,246,681 of record CM017568.1, on the reverse strand, counting down.
ATCACACTGACATACATGGTAGGAAATTGACATTGACCACACTGACATTCATGGTATGAAATTGACATTGACAACACTGGCATTCATGGTAGGAAATTGACATTGACAACACTGGCATTCATGGTATGAAATTGACATTGACCACACTGACATTCATGGTATGAAATTGACATTGACAACACTGGCATTCATGGTATGAAATTGACATTGACAACACTGCCATTCATGGCATAGAAATTGACATTGACCACACTTTCATTCATGGTATAAAATTGACATTGACAACACTGCCATTCATGGCATAGAAATTGACATTGACAACACTGGCATTCATGGTATGAAATTGACATTGACAACACTGGCATTCATGGTATGAAATTGACATTGACAACACTGGAATTCATGGTATAAAATTGACATTGACCACACTTTCATTCATGGTATAAAATTGACATTGACAACACTGGCATTCATGGTATGAAATTGACATTGACCACACTTTCATTCATGGTATGAAATTGACATTGACAACACTGCCATTCATGGTATGAAATTGACATTGACAACACTGGCATTCATGGTATGAAATTGACATTGACAACACTGGCATTCATGGTATGAAATTGACATTGACAACACTGGCATTCATGGTATGAAATTGACATTGACAACACTGGCATTCATGGTATAAAATTGACATTGACAACACTGGCATTCATGGTATGAAATTGACATTGACAACACTGGCATTCATGGTATAAAATTGATATTGACCACACTTTAATTCATGGTATGAAATTGACATTGACAACACTGGCATTCATGGTATGAAATTGACATTGACAACACTGCCATTCATGGTATGAAATTGACATTGACAACACTGGCATTCATGGTATGAAATTGACATTGACAACACTGGCATTCATGGTATGAAATTGACATTGACAACACTGACATTCATGGTATGAAATTGACATTGACAACACTGGCATTCATGGTATGAAATTGACATTGACAACACTGGCATTCATGGTATGAAATTGACATTGACAACACTGACATTCATGGTATGAAATTGACATTGACAACACTGGCATTCATGGTATGAAATTGACATTGACAACACTGGCATTCATGGTATGAAATTGACATTGACAACACTGGCATTCATGGTATGAAATTGACATTGACAACACTGGCATTCATGGTATGAAATTGACATTGACAACACTGGCATTCATGGTATGAAATTGACATTGACAACACTGGCATTCATGGTATGAAATTGACATTGACAACACTGGCATTCATGGTATGAAATTGACATTGACAACACTGGCATTCATGGTATGAAATTGACATTGACAACACTGGCATTCATGGTATGAAATTGACATTGACAACACTAGCATTCATGGTATGAAATGGACACAAACAACACTGACATTCATGGTAGGAAATATGACATTGACAAGTATGTCATTCATGGTATGAAATTGACAACACTGGCATTCATGGTATTATTTGACAACACTGGCATTCATAGTATGAAATTGACAACACTGGCATTCATGGTATGAAATTGACATTGACAAAATTCGCATTCATGGTATGAAATTGACAACACTGGCATTCATATTATAAAATTGACATTGACAAAACTGGCATTCATGGTGTGAAATTGACATTGACAACACTGGCATTCATGGTATGAAATTGATAACTCTGGCATTCATGGTAGAAAATTAACAACCCTGGGATTCATAGTATGAAATTGACAACTAGCATTTATGGTATGATGTTGATAATGCTGGCATTCATGTTATATACTGAAGTACATTGAATTGCATTGCTTGCACAGGATATTAGTGTTCACTTCTGGTTTGTAGTACATGAACATATGTCATTATGGCAGTCCCAATATAAGTGTTCACTTCTATTGTAGTACATGAATATATGTCATTATGGCAGTCTCAATATAAGTGTTCACTTCTATTGTAGTACATGAACATATGTCATTATGGCAGTCCCAATATAAGTGTTCACTTCTGGTTTGCAGTGCATGAATATATGTCATTATGGCAGTCTCAATATAAGTGTTCACTTCTATTGTAGTACATGAACATATGTCATTATGGCAGTCTCAATATCAGTGTTCACTTCTGGTTTGTAGTACATGAATGTATGTCATTATGGCAGTCTCAATATAAGTGTTCACTTCTGGTTTGTAGTACATAAACATATGTCATTATGGCAGTCTCAATATAATTGTTCACTTCTGGTTTGTAGCACATGAATATATGTCATTATGGCAGTCTCAATATAAGTGTTCACTTCTGGTTTGTAGTACATGAACATATGTCATTATGGCAGTCTCAATATACGTGTTCACTTCTGGTTTGTAGTACATGAATATATGTCATTATGGCAGTCTCAATAAAGGGTTCACTTCTGGTTTGTAGTACATGAATGTGTCATTATGGCAGTCTCAATATAAGTGTTCACTTCTGGTTTGTAGTACATGAACATATGTCATTATGGCAGTCTCAATATAAGTGTTCACTTCTAGTTTGTAGTACATGAACATATGTCATTATGGCAGTCTCAATATAATTGTTCACTTCTGGTTTGTAGTACATGAATATATGTCATTATGGCAGTCCCAATATAAGTGTTCACTTCTGGTTTGTAGTACATGAACATATGTCATTGTGGCAGTCACAATATAAGTGTTCACTTCTGGTTTGTAGTACATGAACATATGTCATTATGGCAGTCTCAATATAAGTGTTCACTTCTGGTTTGTAGTACATAAACATATGTCATTATGGCAGTCTCAATATACGTGTTCACTTCTGGTTTGTAGTACATGAATATATGTTATATGACAGTCTCAATACAATTGTTCACTTCTGGTTTGTAGTACATGAACATATGTCATTGTGGCAGTCACAATATAAGTGTTCACTTCTGGTTTTGTAGTAAATGAATATATGTCATTATGGCAGTCTCAATATAAGTGTTCACTTCTGGTTTGTAGTACATGAACATATGTCATTATGGCAGTCCCAATATAAGTGTTCACTTCTGGTTTGTAGTACATGAACATATGTCATTATGGCAGTCTCAATATAAGTGTTCACTTCTGGTTTGTAGTACATAAACATATTTCATTATGGCAGTCTCAATATACGTGTTCACTTCTGGTTTGTAGTACATGAACATATGTCATGATGGCAGTCTCAATATAATTGTTCACTTCTGGTTTGTAGTACATGAACATATGTCATTGTGGCAGTCACAATATAAGTGTTCACTTCTGGTTTGTAGTACATGAATATGTCATTATGGCAGTCTCAATATACGTGTTCACTTCTGGTTTGTAGTACATGAATATATGTCATTATGGCAGTCTCAATATAATTGTTCACTTCTGGTTTGTAGTACATGAACATATGTCATTATGGCAGTCTCAATATAAGTGTTCACTTATGGTTTGTAGTACATAAACATATGTCATTATGGCAGTCTCAATATAATTGTTCACTTCTGGTTTGTAGTACATGAATATATGTCATTATGGCAGTCCCAATATAAGTGTTCACTTCTGGTTTGTAGTACATGAATATATGTCATTATGGCAGTCTCAATATAAGTGTTCACTTCTGGTTTGTAGTACATGAACATATGTCATTATGGCAGTCTCAATATAAGTGTTCACTTCTGGTTTGTAGTACATGAATATATGTCATTATGGCAGTCTCAATATAAGTGTTCACTTCTGGTTTGTAGTACATGAACATATGTCATATGGCAGTCTCAATATAAGTGTTCACTTCTGGTTTGTAGTACATGAACATATGTCATTATGGCAGTCTCAATATAAGTGTTCACTTCTGGTTTGTAGTACATAAACATATGTCATTATGGCAGTCTCAATATACGTGTTCACTTCTGGTTTGTAGTACATGAATATATGTTATATGACAGTCTCAATATAAGTGTTCACTTCTGGTTTGTAGTACATGAATATATGTTATATGACAGTCTCAATATAAGTGTTCACTTCTGGTTTGTAGTACATGAACATATGTCATTATGGCAGTCTCAATGTAAGTGTTCACTTCTGGTTTGTAGTACATAAACATATGTCATTATGGCAGTCTCAATATACGTGTTCACTTCTGGTTTGTAGTACATGAATATATGTTATATGACAGTCTCAATATAAGTGTTCACTTCTGGTTTGTAGTACATGAACATATGTCATTGTGGCAGTCACAATATAAGTGTTCACTTCTGGTTTTGTAGTAAATGAATATATGTCATTATGGCAGTCCCAATATAAGTGTTCACTTCTGGTTTGTAGTACATGAACATATGTCATTATGGCAGTCTCAATATAAGTGTTCACTTCTGGTTTGTAGTACATAAACATATGTCATTATGGCAGTCTCAATATACGTGTTCACTTCTGGTTTGTAGTACATGAATATATGTCATTATGGCAGTCTCAATATAATTGTTCACTTCTGGTTTGTAGTACATGAAAATATGTCATTATGGCAGTCTCAATATAAGTGTTCACTTCTGGTTTGTAGTACATAAACATATGTCATTATGGCAGTCTCAATATACGTGTTCACTTCTGGTTTGTAGTACATGAATATATGTTATATGACAGTCTCAATATAAGTGTTCACTTCTCGTTTGTAGTACATGAACATATGTCATTATGGCAGTCTCAATATACGTGTTCACTTCTGGTTTGTAGTACATGAATATATGTCATTATGGCAGTCTCAATGTAAGTGTTCACTTCTGGTTTGTAGTACATAAACATATGTCATTATGGCAGTCTCAATATAAGTGTATTATTGTATGCAACAACACATAATATTGCTACTTCCTTCATTACTACTAGAGTAAAGCAACAACACATAATATTGCTACTTCCTCCTTTACTTCTACTAGAGTAATGCAACAACACCTAATATTGCTATTTTCTCCATTACTACTAGAGATATGCAACAACACCTAATATTGCTATTTCCTCCATTACTACTAGAGTAATGCAACAACACATAAGATTGCTACTTCCTTCATTACTACTAGAGTAATGCAACAACACCTAATATTGCTACTTCCTTCATTACTACTAGAGTAATGCAACAACACCTAATATTGCTACTTCCTTCATTACTACTAGAGTAATGCAACAACACCTAATATTGCTTTTTCCTCCATTACTACTAGAGAAATGCAACAACACATAATATTGCTATTTCCTCCATTACTACTAGAGTAATGCAACAACACCTAATATTGCTACTTCCTTCATTACTACTAGAGTAATGCAACAACACATAATATTGCTAATTCCTTCATTACTACTGAAGTAATGCAACAACACATAATATTGCTACTTCCTTCATTACTACTAGAGTAATGCAACAACACCTAATATTGCTATTTCCTTCATTACTACTAGAGTAATGCAACAACAAATAATATTGGTACTTCCTTCATTACTACTAGAGTAATGCAACAACACATAATATTGCTACTTCCTTCATTACTACTAGAGTAATGCAACAACACCTAATATTGCTATTTCCTCCATTACTACTAGAGTAATGCAACAACACCTAATATTGCTATTTCCTCCATTACTACTAGAGTAATGCAACAACACATAATATTGCTACTTCCTTCATTACTACTAGAGTAATGCAACAACACATAATATTGCTACTTCCTTCATTACTACTAGAGTAATGCAACAATACATAATATTGCTACTTCCTTCATTACTACTAGAGTAATGCAACAACACATAATATTGCTACTTCCTTCATTACTACTAGAGTAATGCAACAACACATAATATTGCTACTTCCTTCATTACTACTACTAGAGTAATGCAACAACACATAATATTGCTACTTCTTCCATTACTACTACTAGAGTAATGCAACAACACCTAATATTGCTACTTCCTTCATAACTACTACTAGAGTAATGCAACAACACCTAATATTTCTACTTCCTTCATTACTACTACTAGAGTAATGCAACAACACATAATATTGCTACTTCCTTCATTACTACTAGAGTAATGCAACAACACATAATATTGCTACTTCCTTCATTACTACTAGAGTAATGCAACAACTCATAATATTGCTACTTCCTCCTTTACTTCTACTAGAGTAATGCAACAACACCATAATATTGCTACTTCCTCCATTACTACTAGAGTAATGCAACAACACATAATATTGCTACTTCCTTCATTACTACTAGAGTAATGCAACAACACATAATATTGCTATTTCCTCCATTACTACTACTAGAGTAATGCAACAACACATAATATTGCTACATCCTCAATTACTACTACTACAGTAAAGCAACAACACTTAATATTGCTACTTCCTTCATTACTACTAGAGTAATGCAACAACTCATAATATTGCTATTTCCTCCATTACTAATACTAAAGTAATGCAACAACACATAATATTGCTATTTCCTCCATTACTACTACTAGAGTAAAGCAACAACACATAATATTGCTACTTCCTCCTTTACTTCTACTAGAGTAATGCAACAACACCTAATATTGCTATTTCCTCCATTACTACTACTAGAGTAATGCAACAACACATAATATTGCTATTTCCTCCATTACTACTACTAGAGTAATGCAACAACACATAATATTGCTATTTCCTCCATTACTACTAGAGTAATGCAACAACACATAAGATTGCTACTTCCTTCATTACTACTAGAGTAATGCAACAACACCTAATATTGCTACTTCCTTCATTACTACTAGAGTAATGCAACAACACCTAATATTGCTACTTCCTTCATTACTACTAGAGTAATGCAACAACACCTAATATTGCTTTTTCCTCCATTACTACTAGAGAAATGCAACAACACATAATATTGCTATTTCCCATTACTACTAGAGTAATGCAACAACACCTAATATTGCTACTTCCTTCATTACTACTAGAGTAATGCAACAACACATAATATTGCTAATTCCTTCATTACTACTGAAGTAATGCAACAACACATAATATTGCTACTTCCTTCATTACTACTAGAGTAATGCAACAACACCTAATATTGCTATTTCCTTCATTACTACTAGAGTAATGCAACAACAAATAATATTGGTACTTCCTTCATTACTACTAGAGTAATGCAACAACACATAATATTGCTACTTCCTTCATTACTACTAGAGTAATGCAACAACACCTAATATTGCTATTTCCTCCATTACTACTAGAGTAATGCAACAACACCTAATATTGCTATTTCCTCCATTACTACTAGAGTAATGCAACAACACATAATATTGCTACTTCCTTCATTACTACTAGAGTAATGCAACAACACATAATATTGCTACTTCCTTCATTACTACTACAGTAATGCAACAACACATAATATTGCTACTTCCTTCATTACTACTAGAGTAATGCAACAACACATAATATTGCTACTTCCTTCATTACTACTAGAGTAATGCAACAACACATAATATTGCTACTTCCTTCATTACTACTACTAGAGTAATGCAACAACACATAATATTGCTACTTCTTCCATTACTACTACTAGAGTAATGCAACAACACCTAATATTGCTACTTCCTTCATAACTACTACTAGAGTAATGCAACAACACCTAATATTTCTACTTCCTTCATTACTACTACTAGAGTAATGCAACAACACATAATATTGCTACTTCCTTCATTACTACTAGAGTAATGCAACAACACATAATATTGCTACTTCCTTCATTACTACTAGAGTAATGCAACAACTCATAATATTGCTACTTCCTCCTTTACTTCTACTAGAGTAATGCAACAACACCATAATATTGCTACTTCCTCCATTACTACTAGAGTAATGCAACAACACATAATATTGCTACTTCCTTCATTACTACTAGAGTAATGCAACAACACATAATATTGCTATTTCCTCCATTACTACTACTAGAGTAATGCAACAACACATAATATTGCTACATCCTCAATTACTACTACTACAGTAAAGCAACAACACATAATATTGCTACTTCCTTCATTACTACTAGAGTAATGCAACAACTCATAATATTGCTATTTCCTCCATTACTAATACTAGAGTAATGCAACAACACATAATATTGCTATTTCCTCCATTACTACTACTAGAGTAAAGCAACAACACATAATATTGCTACTTCCTCCTTTACTTCTACTAGAGTAATGCAACAACACCTAATATTGCTATTTCCTCCATTACTACTACTAGAGTAATGCAACAACACATAATATTGCTATTTCCTCCATTACTACTACTAGAGTAATGCAACAACACATAATATTGCTATTTCCTCCATTACTACTACTAGAGTAATGCAACAACACATAATATTGCTATTTCCTCCATTACTACTACTAGAGTAAAGCAACAACACATAATATTGCTACTTCCTCCTTTACTTCTACTAGAGTAATGCAACAACACCTAATATTGCTATTTCCTCCATTACTACTAGAGTAATGCAACAACACCTAATATTGCTATTTCCTCCATTACTACTAGAGTAATGCAACAACACATAATATTGCTACTTCCTCCATTACTACTAGAGTAATGCAACAACACCTAATATTGCTACTTCCTTCATTACTACTACTAGAGTAATGCAACAACACCTAATATTGCTACTTCCTTCATTACTACTACTAGAGTAATGCAACAACACATAACATTGCTACTTCCTTCATTACTACTAGAGTAATGCAACAACACCTAATATTGCTACTTCCTCCATTACTACTACTAGAGTAATGCAACAACACCTAATATTGCTACTTCCTCCATTACTACTACTATAGTAAAGCAACAACACCTAATATTGTTTCTTCCTCCATCACTACTACTACAGTAAAGCAACAACACATAATATTGCTATTTCCTTCATTACTACTACTAGAGTAATGCAACAACTCATAATATTGCTACTTCCTCAATTACTACTAGAGTAATGCAACAACTCATAATATTGCTACTTCCTCCTTTACTTCTACTAGAGTAATGCAACAACTCATAATATTGCTACTTCCTCCATTACTACTAGAGTAATGCAACAACACATAATATTGCTACTTCCTTCATTACTACTAGAGTAATGCAACAACTCATAATATTGCTACTTCCTCCATTACTACTAGAGTAATGCAACAACACATAATATTGCTACTTCCTTCATTACTACTAGAGTAATGCAACAACACATAATATTGCTACTTCCTTCATTACTACTAGAGTAATGCAGCAACACATAATATTGCTACTTCCTCCATTACTTCTAGAATACTGCAACAACACATAATATTGCTACTTCCTTCATTACTACTAGAATAATGCAAAAACACATAATATTGCTACTTCCTCCATTACTACTAGAGTAATGCAACAACACCTAATATTGCTATTTCCTTCATTACTACTAGAGTAATGCAACAACACATAATATTGCTATTTCCTTCATTACTACTACTAGAGTAAAGCAACAACACATAATATTGCTATTTCCCCCATTACTACTAGAGTAATGCAACAACACCTAATATTGCTACTTCCTCCTTTACTTCTACTAGAGTAATGCAACAGCACATAATATTGCTATTTCCTCCATTACTACTACTAGAGTAATGCAACAAAACATAATATTGCTATTTCCTCCATTACTACTACTAGAGTAATGCAACAACACATAATATTGCTATTTCCTCCATTACTACTACTAGAGTAATGCAACAACACATAATATTGCTATTTCCTCCATTACTACTACTAGAGTAAAGCAACAACACATAATATTGCTACTTCCTTCATTACTACTAGAGTAATGCAACAACTCATAATATTGCTATTTCCTCCATTACTAATACTAGAGTAATGCAACAACACATAATATTGCTATTTCCTCCATTACTACTACTAGAGTAAAGCAACAACACATAATATTGCTACTTCCTCCTTTACTTCTACTAGAGTAATGCAACAACACATAATATTGCTATTTCCTCCATTACTACTAGAGTAATGCAACAACACCTAATATTGCTATTTCCTCCATTACTACTAGAGTAATGCAACAACACATAATATTGCTACTTCCTCCATTACTACTAGAGTAATGCAACAACACCTAATATTGCTACTTCCTTCATTACTACTACTAGAGTAATGCAACAAAACATAATATTGCTACTTCCTCCATTACTACTACTAGAGTAATGCAACAACACCTAATATTGCTACTTCCTTCATTACTACTACTAGAGTAATGCAACAACACATAACATTGCTACTTCCTTCATTACTACTAGAGTAATGCAACAACACCTAATATTGCTACTACCTCCATAACTACTACTAGAGTAATGCAACAACACCTAATATTGCTACTTCCTCCATTACTACTACTATAGTAAAGCAACAACACCTAATATTGTTTCTTCCTCCATTACTACTACTACAGTAAAGGAACAACTCATAATATTGCTACTTCCTCAATTACTACTAGAGTAATGCAACAACTCATAATATTGCTACTTCCTCCTTTACTTCTACTAAGGTAATGCAACAACTCATAATATTGCTACTTCCTCTATTACTACTAGAGTAATGCAACAACACATAATATTGCTACTTCCTTCATTACTACTAGAGTAATGCAACAACACATAATATTACTACTTCCTCCATTACTACTACTATAGTAAAGCAACAACACCTAATATTGTTTCTTCCTCCATCACTACTACTACAGTAAAGCAACAACACATAATATTGCTATTTCCTTCATTACTACTACTAGAGTAATGCAACAACTCATAATATTGCTACTTCCTCAATTACTACTAGAGTAATGCAACAACTCATAATATTGCTACTTCCTCCTTTACTTCTACTAGAGTAATGCAACAACTCATAATATTGCTACTTCCTCCATTACTACTAGAGTTATGCAACAACACATAATATTGCTACTTCCTTCATTACTACTAGAGTAATGCAACAACTCATAATATTGCTACTTCCTCCTTTACTTCTACTAAGGTAATGCAACAACTCATAATATTGCTACTTCCTCTATTACTACTAGAGTAATGCAACAACACATAATATTGCTACTTCCTTCATTACTACTAGAGTAATGCAACAACACATAATATTACTACTTCCTCCATTACTACTAGAGTCATGCAACAACACAAACTATTGCTACTTCCTTCATTACTACTAGAGTAATGCAACAACACATAATATTGCTACTTCCTTCATTACTACTAGAGTAATGCAACAACACATAATATTGCTACTTCCTCCATTACTACTAGAATAATGCAACAACACATAATATTGCTACTTCCTTCATTACTACTAGAATAATGCAACAACACATAATATTGCTACTTCCTCCATTACTACTAGAGTAATGCAACAACACCTAATATTGCTATTTCCTTCATTACTACTAGAGTAATGCAACAACACATAATATTGCTATTTCCTTCATTACTACTACTAGAGTAAAGCAACAACACATAATATTGCTATTTCCCCCATTACTACTAGAAAAATGCAACAACACATAATATTGCTACTTCCTTCATTACTACTATAGTAATGCAACAACACATAATATTGCTACTTCCTCCATTACTACTAGAGTAATGCAACAACACATAATATTGCTACTTCCTCCATTACTAGTAGAGTAATGCAACAACACCTAATATTGCTATTTCCTTCATTACTACTAGAGTAATGCAACAACACATAATATTGCTACTTCCTCCTTTACTTGTACTAGAGTAATGCAACAACTCAAAATATTGCTGTTTCCTCCATTACTACTAGAGTAATGCAACAACACATAATATTGCTACTTCTTTCATTACTACTAGAGTAATGCAACAACACGTAATATTGCTGTTTCCTCCATTACTACTATAGTAATGCAACAACACATAATATTGCTACTTCCTTCATTACTACTAGAGTAATGCAACAACACATAATATTGCTACTTCCTTCATTACTACTAGAGTAATGCAACAACACATAATATTGCTACTTCCTTCATTACTACAAGAGTAATGCAACAACACATAATATTGCTACTTCCTTCATTACTACTATAGTAATGCAACAACACATAATATTGCTACTTCCTCCTTTACTTGTACTAGAGTAATGCAACAACACCTAATATTGCTGTTTCCTTCATTACTACTATAGTAATGCAACAACACATAATATTGCTACTTCCTTCATTACTACTAGAGTAATGCAACAACACATAATATTGCTACTTCCTCCATTACTACTACTAGAGTAATGCAACAAATCATAATATTGCTACTTCCTCCTTTACTACTAGAGTAATGCAACAACACATAATATTGCTACTTCCTTCATTACTACTAGAGTAATGCAACAACACATAATATTGCTACTTCCTCCATTACTACTACTAGAGTAATGCAACAAATCATAATATTGCTACTTCCTCCTTTACTTCTACTAGAGTAATGCAACAACACATAATATTGCTACTTCCTTCATTACTACTAGAGTAATGCAACAACACATAATATTGCTACTTCCTTCATTACTACTAGAGTAATGCAACAACACATAATATTGCTACTTCCTTCATTACTACTAGAGTAATGCAACAACTCACAATATTGCTACTTCCTCCTTTACTTCTACTAGAGTAATGCAACAACACATAATATTGCTACTTCCTTCATTACTACTAGAGTAATGCAACAACACATATTATTGATATTTCCTCCATTACTACTACTAGAGTAAAGCAACAACACATAATATTGCTACTTTCTCCTTTACTTGTACTAGAGTAATGCAACAACACCTAATATTGCTGTTTCCTCCATTACTACTAGAGTAATGCAACAACACCTAATATTGCTATTTCTTCCATTACTACTAGAGTAATGCAACAACACATAAAATTGCTACTTCCTTCATTACTACTAGAGTAATGCAACAACACATAATATTGCTATTTCCTCCATTACTACTACTAGAGTAAAGCTTCTACTTTCATCAACTAATACAAGAACAATAACAACCACTACCACTACCTTTACCTGTTATTCAGCTTCTAGTTCAACTTCTTCTGTATTACTAAAATTACAGAAATATTAGCTACACTACTTCAAGTTCAACTGTAGCCTCAACTAAAACTTCAACTTCTACTACTTAGGGTTGGGCAGTATTGTTTAACTGGTGGTTGTGACCGGTTGAAATTATGCCGGTTAATACGCATCAAGTCGTCAGTACTGGTCAATTGTATTTTTTAAGCTCATCAATTGCAGCATCTTTTTTTATACAAACAAAGTTAAAATATATGATTATTATTTTAAATTAAAACATCTTTAAATATTAATGTTGGCATTTTATGTTTGATATTTTATTTGCTTTTGAAAGTATTTATAAGATGGTCAAAATAGTTTTAATACTGTTCAAATGTATAATGTTACATTAACCTGCATGTAATTGTTGATACAAAATAAGAATATTGTTTGATTAGCGCCAGGGCTGGACTGTAATAATTAATCAGCATTTCAAGCAGTAAACACTTTCCTGACAATATTCTGATGTGGTCAATATTAGTAAAGTCGGCTATCTTTATATGATTTTTACTATGATTAATAAAGCTTTTTATTGCAATTTATATATATTTAGTTATTGACATTATTTTGCTATTCATGTGCATCATAATTCAAGGAAAAGTGTATTTTATGTTGTCTCACTAAATAAAAAAAATAAATCCTGGTCAGCTGAAAACTTTAATTGTAAATTGATGCCTCACTGGACTGTCTTTTTCCTGATATGTGTTTCTAAAACCTGTAATGATACAAAGCTCTTGATTCTGTCATTGCTGCTTTTATTAATGTCATTGACACCTGCTGAATAAAGAATAAACAATGACTTGCACCATGGGCAATAAACAGTAAATGGGATAGGCTAGGCTGGGGAAAAGGGGCTGGGCATTTGATTTCATGGTAAGCGGTTGATAGTCCACTGACTTTTTAAACATGCAAAGAATCTGGCTTTTTTTTTTACTTTATTTACTTCTAATAGGTATTTCTACTGCTGCTGTTGCTGCTGCTAATATAACTTGTCTGCCACAAATACTTCCACTACTTGTACTACTACTTTTACTACAAGTACTTCCTATGTTACTTTAAACATCTTGACACATATGCACAATAATGGTCTGATGCAATTTAAATAGAAGTATATATTTCATTGAAATTTGGGGTTCACTGACTGGCAATTTGGTGGTATGTGCATTCTTTGAAGCAAAACTTTTCTGGGTCTTTCCGACAGACAACAAATAACTTTTCGCGATTCATTATAAATATAAAACACACTTAATTAGTGGCGTCTAACCTTTAAGCAACAAAAAATAATTGTCAATACTTTTGGCATGAAAATGACTACTGATAAGCAAACCGTTTAACAATGTTTTAATAATGACTTTGCCATTTGAAGACATTTTAAAAAACATTTTACTGATTTCTCCGAATTTAGGGGTCATGGTGTGTAAATGTGAAGGAAAAATGCTCTCAAAAGATTCTGTCATCACCCAGCATGTGTATTGGGTGTATTATAGTCTAAAGATAATGTGTTTTAATGATATTTTTTACAGTTGTATTTTTAATGTTTAAAAAAACAAGCTGCCTATGGCTGAGCGTTTAGAGTGGCTGACTTAAAACTCCTCAGCCCCTCACCGCATGGGTTCAAGTCTTGGTCGGGCGAGAACTTTCATGTGGGGAGGTTTTCCAGCTAACCTTTGGTGCGCCAGTGGTCCTACCCAGACATAATTCTGGGGTCATCCTACACCAATAATAAGCTAGACATTGCTAATATGACCATTATTGTGTCGGTGGTGCGATGTAACAAAAAACAACAACAAACAACAACAACAACAACAAAACAACAGGCATTTTAATTATCTAAACCTGCACCAGGATCCAATATCATACAGCAGTGATATGAGTCAAACTCGCTGAGAACAAGAACTGATATACACAGTGACACATATGAAAATAGTGTTTGTTCACTAAATGGTATTTGTGTTCTATTTCTCTGAATTATCTGTGATCTAGCAAGCATTATACTTTATGTGTTCACCTTAGGGTGAAAGTTTGACACAAAAATTAAGTTGAAATGTGGATAAATTCCTTGACAACAGTGTTCTCCATTTTTGTAAAATCTGTTTTTAACAGGTCAGCATGATGTTCTATACAAAACGGGGTCCCTTACATAGGATTATGTGCTTTTTAGTGTCATACATTAATCAGGAATATCTTGATATCCCTTAAAATCTTACATCTATATCTTGGGCAGCTGTATTAAGCCAACGCTGCATAGATAACTATTTTTTAACTAGGACAACCACGTGACAACTCACTTTTGAGGTTACCTTACATCGTCTTTCGGGTAATCTGCTCTGACGCCGGTATCTATTTTAAGCAGAGATCATTATCATGCTTATTTATAGATTTATATATATACAGACCATCTTTAACAGGTCTTGTCTAGTTAAGCTAACTTTTGATAGCTATAGATGTGTGATTTCTCCATTTTTATTGTAAGGGATCTCATTTATAAGTGGAAAGTAGCAATTGTATGCGTTTGTGCAAGTATTTGTTCACACATAGTAACGGTTGTTGATTAAGGATGTTGACACTAGTGTTACTCATAGACTAATTTAAATTATTGCACACAAAATGTGTCATTGCCAGATAAAGGATGGAGACGAGCAAGTATTACTTGTGTGTGCATGTTATTTCTCTGGTGTGTTTTGTGTAAATATCTCGAGAAAGGATTTACAGATTCAATGTTGTATTTCATTATTATGCTAAATAAGCAGATTATATAACATGTGTGTGTATTGTTTTATTTTACTTAATCCAGTAACTGTTTTACCATCTATGCAGAGTGACAAACTTAGGAAATAATCTACAAAACAATTCAAATTGTCTTACAATTATATCGAAACAAAATAATAACGGTATAGTAACATACCAATGCGCATTGCATACAAAAAAACCTGCGTAAATACAATAAAAGGACATGTTACTTTCTAAAGGAGACAAAAATTATATTTGCATTAAATATAATTAATAACTAAATGTACACTTTGATTAAAATGAGCAAGTAATGATGCTCTGAAATTACAAGCCTAATTTAGTGCTATGTCATCGCTCTTTAATGCAACAATTATTATAAAACACGCAGAATTAAGTGAAACAAGTAGCACTTTAAAAACATTTAACTGTATATATGTATACATGTCGTGTTCATAAACAATGTTCAGAAATGGTAAAATTGTTGTCGCACAATGTAGACCATGCAAGTTTGATGTTCAATAACGTTTAATTAACCTTCATTGTATAAACATTTTAAAATTAAGTATTTCAGCGCTCAGTTGTTATATATCTGACATAATATTTCGTCATAAGTCTAGATCTGTGTATATCTTTTCTATACTTATTAAAAACATTAAATATTGTATTTTCAATTAAGCAATTCTTTGTTTAGTATAGGCACGTGGGTCTCCAAAACACAACCAGTGTAAAATAAGCTCTAGGTGTCTGTGTTTGTTTGAATGTAATCTGTAACTTAATTACTCAAACCTCGATGAACATAAACACGTACCCCCTCTCTGCCACTGTCATCCCACCCCGGTTCATAAAAGCTTCGGTGCCGGTAAAGGATAAAAATGGGGCTTTAATTTTAAATGAACTAAAGATTTATTTACATTATCCACAAAATAAGTATAAAGAAGCTTCCAAAAAAGTCATACGCCATGTGCAAGCATGTAAAACTGTCAAGGAGACAACTGTTGATATGAGTCCCATAAACCAGGTTTAACACAGTTTTCTGGAATGCCTTTGATGATGTACCTATTTCAAAACTGACACTTTTTACAAGTAATTACAAGTAATTTAATTTACATAACATGCAAATACATGTAGTGTCTGTATGTTCTGGAAATTTGAAAATGTGCGCGCACTGAGTCAATGAGTGCGCCTACCGTCATAACCCGCTATTGCGGGTGGCGTCCGGTGCCCTTTACAGCTCGTTTGTACATGTCATTTAGCAATTATGACCACACAAAAATATATACATATTTAAATGGCACGGCGCCTGTCAAGTTCCAACATCACCGATGTACCGACCAACATCATGCATTAGAGTGCCACACAAGAGGACCCGGATTCAAATTTTACAACAGGCAACCATAGCGTATCGTTGACAATAAATCTATACTACTGATATAGGTACATTGTGTCACGAACATGTAGAAATATATTTTACTAAACCTACAGTGTAGAACTGCACATGCACACTGCACGCTCTTAAAATATAAATACAAGGTACCCAAGAAATGCGAAAAGATAGACACAATATTGTGAAGTTGATTAATTACACAATCACTTCTGTGGATTGTTTTGTTGTGTGTGTTTGTTTGTTGTTGTTTTGGTGTGTTTTTGTTGCTTCTGTTTTTGTTTGTATTTCTTGCAGTGTTTGCAAGTAATGATGTGGTTCACGTGATGCCTTTTCCTACGTGTACTTTGTCAAAGCACACTGTTATTCTAAAACTTAACATAATTGACAGTGTATTGTCAACGGAACGTCAATTTTCGGTGCTGTGACAAATTTTAAGATGTTGATTCATATGACTATTAATGCAAAAAATGTCAACTTCATGTTTATTTTATGAACACTATATACATTGATATCCAAAGCAATAAATTATAATATATATCGGTTATACGGAAGGTAGTCAAGGTGAAACCCCGTAAAACCCTTGTTATATTAAACAAATGGTTACTTGAAATATACAGTCCTAGGACTTTTATTTAAACCTTCTTAAGAACATGTAATCGTCTTATGACAATATACTCGGTTTAGCACAGTTGCCTAATGCCCGAAACCACCCTCAACCCAGTTCACAAAGGGTTAAGTGTCGGGAAAGAATGAAAAAGAAGCTTAAATGTATAACGAACTAAATGTTTATTTACAATATCTGCAAGATAAGAATAAAGAAGTCTCCTAAAATACTTAAAAAGTCATACCCCAAGAGAAAGTACATTTGAGTGTATGCTGTCCTCAGTAGGTGGTTAGGTCCTAAATGGCTTGTGTGTTTAGGAGACATCGGACGTAAAGAATTTCCGCCTATGTTCCCAGTGCGAAGTGTAAAACATGATTGTCATCATTTTCAGGTAAATGGTATGGTTTTAAATTATAAGCGCGAAAATAAAAACCAAATAGCCAGTTTTATTTGCAAATGAGGAAAAATAGATAGACTCTCCTTGTACTTTGCTAAATGGTTATGAGAAAAACGCTTCACGAGCAATTGAATTTTATTGAAAAGAAATTACAAGAATTAAGTCCTACCAAGTGTCGGTCTGCCGTAAAACCCATACTCAGACGCCTTAAGACTATTAACCAGGTCCTCAATGTCTAGTGTGTATAGGAGACACCGGATATAAAGAGTAACGCTTAATTGCGTCCCCAATACTCGATTGCAAAGTACTAATAAAACGTGTTTTTCATTTATGAAGAAAGGAACAATTTACCTTCAGGAAATCCCAACCAATCACTCCACAAAAGCAATGATATTTGTGTGTGTGTGTGTGTGTGTGTGTGTGCGTGCGGGCGTGAGTGCGTGCATGCGTGCGTGCGTGCGCGCGCGCGTGAGTGCGTGCGTGCGTGCGTGCGCGCGCGCGCGCGCGTGTGTGTGTGTGTGTGTGTGCTGTCCTCAGTATGCGGTATGCAGAGTCTTCAATGGCTTGTGTGTAAAGGATGTAAAGAGTCCCCACTTAGACATGTCTCCCAGTGCGAAGTGTGAAAGATACTGTCCTCATTTGCAGGTTTTTGGTCAGATCTTCTATTAAAAACGCAGGATTTAAACCAAATAGCCAGTTACATTTGCAAAATACCATAGAGGCAGCACACATATTTTCATTAATTTATCTCTATTGGAAATGGGTGTCCCCAATAAGTAGTAGAAAATCATGTGTCCCTAGTCTACCCCTCCTGCATGTAAACTGAATCACATTTTTAAAAATATGTTATCTGATTAAAGCAGATGTATCGCTGGGTTGATTGTGACAACGTGTTGTGCAGACCTGACATGGTCAACATTCATTATCTCAATATCTTGGCAGTAGGCTGTCATTTTCTTAATATCGCGACACTAGACTGTAATTATCTCAATATCTCGACACTAGTTTCCAATAAAGATAAATAATAGCTCCTGCATAATCAACCTCCTGATATGAAGAAAAAATAATTTTTTGGGTCGCCAAAATGACCCAACAATTGACCTTTATTCCATAAATAAGTCATGAACGGATCAAGGTAGAACTAAACTTTTAATTTCGTTCTCTGACAATCCTCCATTTTACATACCTGCCAAATTTCAGCCCAATCGGTGACCATAAAATGTGCCAATTCAATATCAGGAAACAGCACACTTCTGTAGCAGAGAAAGCGCAGTGACCATAACGCGTCCACAAAAAGCACAATCTTGTCCGAAAGAAAGCCCAACGGACTATTACAAAAAATGGGCTTTTTCCTGATGGACCCCTATATCTCAGAAATCTTTAAAACAATCTCGTATTTGATCTCGGATCTGAATTCTCTACACCCAAAAACCCTTAAAACCACATTTTGAAACGTTTTGGAGGGAAAAATATTCTGGGAAAAAACAGGCAAGGGGTCCCCGTTCCCCTTTTTTTCTTGAAATGTTTCTTTAAAGGTGACCAATTGAGTAATAGTTTATACTGAGCAATAATCCGCAAAAAAATTGCGCTACCTCATTTCCTTCCAAAAGATCTAGGGTGGTCCCCGCTAGGGAAAAAATGGGCTTTTTCCTGATGGACCCTTTTATCTCAGGAACCGTAAAACCTACCTCGGATTTGACCAAGGATCTGAATTCCCCACACCCAAAAACCATTAAATGCATATTTTGAAACCTTTTGGGGAAAGAAATTCTGGGTTAAAAAACAGGAAGGCTGCACCCTAGGCGGATTTTTTAAATAGAAATTTTTTTTTCGGAACGGTTCCTATTTGGTTTTTTATTGATTTTGGGGCATTTGAAACTCAGATCCGCAAATTTTTAAAAGTTATCTCTTTTCCTTCTTGGAAATTTGAGGTGGTCCACCCCTCCTTTTTGATTTTTTTTCTTTGGGTACCGTTCTTACAATGTTCCACAGACGCCAAGGAAAATGCTACAGCCATAAAAAATTCCAGCCTATGGGAAAGTTTCCAATAAAGAACTCCTGACAATTTCAACTCCGTAGCTTAAAACCTGATTGTTCTAGGACAATCCAAAGTAGGCGACAAAATTCACAAACTAAACGGAAGACCCACTTTGACATTTATTTTCTCCGCCTATGAAAGTCCTAGAGCTATGAAATTTTGAATACTGTTTTTATGCATACTACTTAATAGCTCCTGCATAATCAACCTCCTGATATGAATAAAAAATACTGTTTTGGGTCGCCAAAATGACTCAACAATTGACCTTTATTCTATAAATAAGTCATGAACGGATCAAGGTAGAACTTAACTTTTAATTTCGTTCTCTGACAATTCTCCATTTTACCTACCTGCCAAATTTCAGCCCAATCGGTGACCATAAAATGTGCCAAGTCAATATCAGGAAACAGCACACTTCTGTAGCAGAGAAAGCGCAGTGACCATAACGCGTCCACAAAAAGCACAATCTTGTCCGACGAAAAAGCCCAACGGACTATTACAAAAAAATGGGCTTTGTCCTGATGGACCCCTATATCTCAGGAATCCTTAAAACAATCTCGTATTTGACCTCGGATCTGAATTCCTCACACCCAAAAACCCTTAAAACTACATTTTAAAACGTTTTTGGTGGAAAACTATCATGGGGAAAAACAGGCAAGGGGTCCCCCTTCCCCTTTTTTTCTTGAAATGTTTCTTTAAAGGTGACCAATTAAGTAATAGTTTATACTGAGCAATAATCCGCAAAAAGAATTTGCGCTAGCTCATTTCCTTCCAGAAGATCTAGGGTGGTCCCCCTAGGAAAAAATGGACTTTTTCCTGATGGACCCTTATATCTCAGAAACTTTTAAAGCTACCTCGGATTTGACCTCGGATCTGAGTCTCTCACACCTAAAAACCCTTGAAACCATATTTTGAAACCTTTTGGGGAAAAAAATCTGGGTTAAAAAACAGGTAGGCCTAGGCGGATTTTTGAAAAAAGAAATTCTTTTCGGAACGGTTCAACTTGGTTTTTATTGGTTTTAGGGCATTTCGAACTCAGATCCACAAAAAAATTTAAGCTATCTCTTTTCCTTCTTGAAAATTTAAGGTGGTCCCCACTCTTTTTTTTTTCTTTTTTTTTTTCTTTGGGTACCGTTTTTACAATGTTCCACATACGCCTAGGAAAATGCTACAGCCATTTCCACGCCTATGGGAAAGCGTCCAATAAAGAACTTCTGACAATGTCAACTCCACCATAGCTTAAAAACTGATTGTTCTAGGACAATCCAAAGTAGGCGGCAAAATTCACAAACTTAACGGAAGACCAACTTTGACTTTTATTTTCTCCGCCTACGAAAGTCCTAGAGCTATGAAATTTTAAATACTGTTTTTATGCATACTTCTTAATAGCTTCTGCAAATATCAACCTCCTGACATGAAGAAAAAATACGTTTTGGGTCGCCAAAAATGACCCAAAAATTGACCTTTTTTTCCATAAATAAATCGTGAACGGATCAAGGTAGAACTAAACTTTTAATTTCGTTCTCTGACAATTCTCCATTTTACCTACCTGCCAAATTTCAGCCCAATCGGTGACCATAAAATGTGCCAAGTCAATATCAGGAAACAGCACACTTCTGTAGCAGAGAAAGCGCAGTGACCATAACGCGTCCACAAAAAGCCCAATCTAGTCCGAAAAAAAGCTCAACGGACCATAAAAAACATGGGCTTTTTCCTGATGGACCCCTATATCTCAGGAATCTTTAAAACAATCTCGTATTTGACCTCGGATCTGAATTCCCCACACCCAAATACCCTTAAAACCATATTTTGAAACCTTTTGGGGAACAAAATTCTGGGTTAAAACAGGTAGGCCTAGGCGGATTTTTGAGAAAAAAAATCTTTTCGGAACGGTTCCAATTGGTTTTTATTGGTTTTAGGGCATTTGGAACTCAGATCCACAAAAAGTTTTAAGCTATCTCTTTTACTTCTTGAGTCCCCCTCCTTTCAACTCCACCATAGCTTAAAAACTGATTGTTCTAGGACAATCCAAAGTAGGCAACAAAATTCACAAACTAAACGGAAGACCCACGTTGACTTTTTTTTCTCCGCCTATAAAAGTCCTAGAGCTATGAAATTTTAAACACTATTTTTATGCGTACTCCCTAATAGCTCGTGCAAATATCAACCTCCTGACATGAAGAAAAAAAAACGTCTTTGGGTCCCCAAATATGACCCAAAAATGACCTTGTCTTGGGATACCGTTTTTAAGATTTTCCACAGACGCCTAGGAAACTGCTACAGCCATGAAAATTTCCAGGCCTATGAGACAATCTTCAATAAGAATCTCCTGAAAATTGCAACTCCATAGCTTAAAACTAAGTATTTTATGACAATCCAAAGTAGGCGACAAAATTAAAAAACTAAATGGAAGACACACTTTGACTTTTATTTTCTCAGCCTATAAAAGTACTAGAGCCATGAAACTTGGAAATCCTGTTCTATCGTAAGACTTAATACTGCACATATCAGCCTCCTGAGATGAACAAAAATATTTTCTTTGGTCACCCAAAATGACCCCCAAAATGACTTTTTTTTCATCAGTAATTATGGCAGGCTTAGAAGACTACCTATGTTCGAGCAAAGAAGTGTATTATGACAACAAGGACTGAACAAAATGTTCGGGAAAACCTCGCGTCACCAAATTCTAAATTTTATTAGTTCAACATATTTATCTTTCATGCAAGTACTCACGAAAATGGAATACCGCAGCACTGCGACGTCCTTAATCAGGGTTCGGCATATTCCTGTCAATGTCATGCAAGAATTTAACTGTAAGCAACGATTAACTCACTATTTGCGATGTTCAAAGATAGACATCTTTAAAAGCGTGTAGAACAACCTATTATTACATTTTTGTCAGAACAGGGACAAAATGCTTCCATCTGGATTTTTATCTCTTAAATATGTGATATCAGCAGAAACGGTCCAAAATATATTTTGTCAGAAATATTTCGAATTTAAATTGCGCAATTAACCTGTTGCTTACAGTTTATAAGCTATATACCATATTTTTTCGAATAATATATAATTAACAGTACAAGTAACATATTTCGGTATAAAGTGTTTTACTGATAGTGATAGCATGCAATGAAGGTATGGTGACGGGAAGTGCATGACAAATTGAGAACTTACCATTCTATTGTCACCCCGGTTATTTAACTGCGATGATGACGCCTTCGCTTGTGGATTCCGTAAACGTGTAGGCGTAACCTGAAACATATTTTACAATAAAAGAAAAAAAGTTTGTAATTACAACTGTATTAAGTGTTCACTAACTAACGATTAAGTCTATTTGAACTCTTATTCGTACCTACCAAGCCTAAAAAAGTCAAGGTAGCTTTGAAAGAATTCAATTACTTTATGCACATTATTCATACACCTTTCAGCTATAACAGGTTGTTTCCAGTTTGTTTTCTCAAAGAGTGATGTTATAATTTAACGATATTATTTATAAACTGAATAGGATATTCAATTAGTTTTCATGTCATGGCGATGGTAGGCATTCCGTGTTTGAATCGTTCTACCGTCCAGTCTTAGTTAAGCCTTCAAATTGTTTCTTGTTAGTGAGCATTGAAGTTACAAGTTTACTGTCAAAGCACCAGGCTTGGCAGAAATAAACTAGAAAGTTAATCTTTGTGGACAAGCTTCAGTTATAGAATGATTTTGGTCACGGCTACATTTTGGTTAAGCAAATTGTTGCGACATGCGAATTGAAATGTGTCCGCAAAGTCTTATACATTCTGGACTTTAGTATAATTAAAAAATACAGCTATTGTTGTATTGATCCAGTTGAACCTTTTTAGGACCTGTTAAAATATAGATGTATTTAAAATATATGTATGTATTGTCTATTTACATGTAGATGTCGATCTATCCATAATTGTATATATTTACAATTTTGTCACCAGGAACTGTATATTATCTTTTTTAGTCTTGTAAGGGCCAAAGATTGATGCCTCGTTGTCCCTTAATAAGGACCTGTGCCCAGGTGAATTTAAAACTCCTCTGATACTAGCTCCCTCTACCGGAAGTGAAGAAACAGCATGCCGTTGTTAGTCTTTTGGATAAGATTTGGATTAATTATCATCCTATTTTCTTTCTTTAAAACATTTTTCAATTGCATATACAGCAAAAAGTTATACACCCATTTTGTTCAAGTTTTCTTGTTGGCACCAATCAGGACAATGATGTCCACCTGTTTCCATTCTTGTAACTTTAGTTTAACCAGTTTTATTCTCAAATCTTTGACGTGTTTTGGGTTATGTTGATTGTGTTGTTGTTGTTTTTTTGTTGTTGTTTTTTGCTGGACAAAGTATAAATGCTAGAAAAGTACAAATTAGACAGTTGTACTCAGAAGATAACGTAGTTAAGTATAGTTGAAAGCTAAATTGATAAGTCTGTATAATCCTGATCTGCATCTTCTCAAAGTGGACTGTTGCAGATATTCGGCAATAAAAATCACGTGTTACCAATGTTCAAAGTCAATTTTAGGAATTATGGAATTTATCGTTGTGTGTTTGTCGTATGACTTGTAATATTTGATATGCTAATTTCTCAGCTATTGCCAGGCGTCTTTGTTCCTCTAATAAATCACTGCTACTCTAACTTATATACTTCTACTACTGTTGTGTTGTTGGGACTGAGTTTTTCCTCCAGATCTGATGGTTTCTCGGTTAATAAATTACTTTATTGTTGTTAGTTATTGTCTGTGTTTCGTTCTAAGCTAAATAAGCTCGGTTTAATAATACTAATAATGAAATATATGGTAAAAGCAATAATGCTGTTGGCCTAATGACCAACTTAATACATGTAAGTGGTAATAGTTGGCCTAACCACCAACTAAGTATGTTTGTGTATATAGTTGGCCTAACGACCAACTAAGTATATGTTTGTGGCTATAGTTGCCATAACGACTAAGTATATGTTAGTGGCTATAGTTGCCATAACGTCTAAGTATATGTTTATGGCTATAGTTGCTATAACGACTAAGTATATGTTTGTGTTTACAGTTGCCATAACGACCAACTATGTATATGTTTGTGGCTATTGTTGCCATAACGACCAACTAAGTATATGTTTGTGACTATAGTTGGCATAACGACTAACTAAGTATATGTTTGTGTTTATAGTTGCCATAACGACCAACTAAGTATATGTTTGTGGCTATAGTTGCCATAACGACCAACTAAGTATATGTTTGTGGCTATAGTTGCCATAACGACAGACTAAGTATATGTTTGTGTTTATAGTTGGCCTAACGACCAACTAAGTATATGTTTGTGGCTATAGTTAACCTAACGACAGACTAAGTATATGTTTGTGGCTATAGTTGGCGTAACGACCAACTAAGTATATGTTTGTGACTATAGTTTGCATAACGACGAACTAAATATATGTTTGTGGCTACAGTTAACCTAACCACCAACTAAGTATGTTTGTGTTTATAGTTGGCCTAACGACCAACTAAGTATATGTTTGTGGCTATAGTTGCCATAACGACTAAGTATATGTTTGTGACTATAGTTGCCATAACGACTAACTATATGTTTGTGACTATAGTTTGCATAACGACGAACTAAATATATGTTTGTGGCTACAGTTAACCTAACGACCGACTAAGTATATGTTTGTGTTTATAGTTGGCCTAACGACCAACTAAGTATATGTTTGTGTTTATAGTTGGCCTAACGACTAAGTATATGTTTGTGGCTATTGTTGCCATAACGACCAGCTAAGTATATGTTTGTGGCTATTGTTGCCATAACGACCAACTAAATATATGTTTGTGGCTATAGTTGACATAACGACCAACTAAGTATATGTTTGTGGCTATTGTTGCCATAACGATCAGCTAAGTAAATGTTTATGGCTATAGTTGCCATAACGACTAAGTATATGTTTATGGCTATAGTTGCCATAACGACTAAGTATATGTTTGTGTTTACAGTTGCCATAACGACCAACTATGAATATGTTTGTGGCTATAGTTGGCATAACGACTAACTAAGTATATGTTTGTGTTTATAGTTGCCATTACGACCAACTAAGTATATGTTTGTGGCTATAGTTGCCATAACGACCAACTAAGTATATGTTTATGGTTATAGTTGCCATGACGTCTAGCTAAGAATATGTTTGTGGCTATTGCTGGCATAACGACTAACTAAGTATATGTTTGTGTCTATAGTTGCCATAACAACCAACTAAGTATATGTTTGTGTCTATAGTTGCCATAACGACCAACTAAGTATATGTTTGTGGCTATAGTTGCCATAACGACCAACTAAGTATATGTTTATGGTTATAGTTGCCATGACGTCTAGCTAAGAATATGTTTGTGGCTATTGCTGGCATAACGACTAACTAAGTATATGTTTGTGTCTATAGTTGCCATAACAACCAACTAAGTATATGTTTGTGTCTATAGTTGCCATAACGACCAACTAAGTATATGTTTGTGTTTACAGTTGCCATAACGGCCAACTAAGTATAAGTTTGTGGCTATAAGTGACATAACGACCAACTAAGTATATGTTTGTGGCTATAGTTGCCATAACGACTAAGTATATATTTGTGGCTATAGTTGGCATAACGTCTAACTAAGAATATGTTTGTGTCTATTGTTGACATAACGACCAGCTAAGTATTTTTTGTGGCTATAGTTGTCATAACGACTAAGTATATATTTGTGGCTATAGTTGGCATAACGTCTAACTAAGAATATGTTTGTGGCTGTTGTTGGTGTCGTAGGACTAGATTTTATATGCATCTAAATTGTTGATTTTTATCGTAGATACATGATCATTGTAAGTGTAGACTTCTGTAATAAAATTGTGTATTCGCATTATTTAAATGAATGGGCAAAGGGAAATAACTTAATCTAGACTTACGTAGTAACATACTTATTATCTTTTCTTGGGTCATGATCCTTGTAGATCGTTTTTCATTGGCTTATGCTTCAACCACTGATCACTCGACAACCGGTCATTTTCAAATTATTTTCCGACATGAACCTTTTGATGTAGAAGTTTATGCTACAGGAAATTATATTTCCTTAGATCGGTACTATTATGATGATCATCCCATCTTCCATTAAATAAATACTCATTGGTAGAAAGACATCTTGTTGTTGAACTATTTAAACCCAGCTAGTCCGGTAACAATGGCGCCCAACGTAAAAGATCAATGGAATTTGGATTATATATTTTAAATCTTCTACAAGAGATGTATAGACTGGTGATTTTATCACCCAACATTGGATTGGTTTGAGCTGTCGTGTACTATACTTTGCGCGCATCTGTGTTATTATAACTGTGTGCTCCCGGGAGGATAAAGAAAAAGTTGTGGGAAGTATACGGATAGACAGATCGGTGGAGTGGATTGTTCTCCAAAGAATTGTTTCGACAGTGACATTTAACACTTTCGGAGTGGTGTATTTTCATAGAGAAGATTCTGTGCTTGTGATATATTCGTTTATAACGGATTTGGATTTAGGAAAGATATGAACTGGTGAGAATTTATACTTGCTGTTATTTTGACATTGTATGCCGTTTTTTTGTTTTATTTTAATTTATTGCTAAACCAATTTCTTTAATTTTGTAAAATCATTATATCACTACAGCTTTGTAAATTGTTTATAGTAGTGGATAAAGAAACAAGATATTTATAAATCTATAAACCGTTTATTTTTTGTAATAAGTTTAAATTTTAAAGCTGAAAAAAAAAGAAATGCTTAATTAATTCTTAAAACATTAAGCTTGCATATAAAATCTAGTCCTACGACATTGGCATAACGACAAACATAAGTATATGTTTGTAGCTATAGTTGCCATAACGATTAAGTATATATGTGTGGCTATAGTTGCCATAACGTCTAACTAAGAATATGTTTGTGGCTTTAGTTGCCATAACGACCAGCTAAGTATTTGTTTGTGTTTACAGTTGCCATAACGGCCAACTAAGTATCTGTTTGTGGCTATAGTTGCCATAACGACGAACTAAGTATAAGTTTATAGTTGCCATAACGACCAACTATGTATATGTTTGTGGCTATAATTGGCATACCGACCAACTTAGTATTAGTTTGTGGCTATAGTTGCCATAACAACCAACTAAGTATAAGTTTGTGGCTATAGTTGCCAAAACGACCAACTATGTGTATGTTTGTGGTTATGGTTGGCATAACGACCAACTATGTATATGTTTGTGGCTATAATTGGCATAACGACCAACTTAGTACATGTTTGTGGCTATTGTTGGCCTAACGACAAACTAAGTATATGTTTCTGGTTATAGTTGCCATAACGACCGACTAAGTATATGTTTGTAGTTTAAGTTGCCCTAATGACCGACTCAGTATACGTTTGTGGCTATAGTTGCCATAACGACAAACTATGTATATGTTTCTTGTTATAGTTGGCATAACGACCAACTATGTATATTTTTGTGGCTATAGTTGCCATAACAACGAACGATGTATATGTTTGTGGTTATAGTTGGCAAAACATCCAACTAAGTAAAAGATTGTGACTATAGTTGCCATAACCTAATATTGCTACTTCCTCCATTACTACTACTAGAGTAATGCAACAACACCTAATATTGCTACTTCCTCCATTACTACTACTAGAGTAATGCAACAGCACCTAATATTGCTACTTCCTCCATTACTACTAGAGTAATGCAACAACACATAATATTGCTACTTCCTCCATTACTACTACTAGAGTAATGCAACAACACATAATATTGCCACTTCCTCCATAACTACTACTAGAGTAATGCAACAACACCTAATATTGCTACTTCCTCCATTACTACTACTACTACTACTACTACTACTACTACTACAGTAAAGCAACAACACCTAATATTGCTTCTTCCTCCATTACTACTACTAGAGTAATGCAATAACACCTAATATTGCTACTTCCTCCATTACTACTACTATAGTAATGCAACAACACATAATATTACCACTTCCTCCATTACTACTACTAGAGTAATGCAACAACACCTAATATTGCTACTTCCTCCATTACTACTACTACTCCTACTACTACAGTAAAGCAACAACACCTAAAAATTGCTACTTCTTCCATTACTACTAGAGTAATGCAACAACACCTAATATTGCTACTTCCTCCATTACTACTAGAGTAATGCAACAACAACTAATATTGCTACTTCCTCCATTACTACTACCAGAGTAATGCAATAACACCTAATATTGCTACTTCCTCCATTACTACTACTATAGTAATGCAACAACACCTAATATTGCTACTTCCTCCATTACTACTATAGTAATGCAACAACACCAAATATTGCTACTTCCTCCATTACTACTGGAGTAATGCAACAACACATAATATTGCTACTTCCTCCTTTACTTCTACTAGAGTAATGCAACAACTCATAATATTGCTACTTCCTCCATTACTACTAGAGTAATGCAACAACACATAATATTGATATTTCCTCCATTACTACTACTAGAGTAATGCAACAACACATAATATTGCCATTTCCTCCATTACTACTACTAGAGTAATGCAACAACACATAATATTGCTATTTCCTCCATTACTACTACTAGAGTAAAGCAACAACACATAATATTGCTACTTCCTCCTTTACTTCTACTAGAGTAATGCAACAACACATAATATTGCTATTTCCTCCATTACTACTAGAGTAATGCAACAACACCTAATATTGCTATTTCCTCCATTACTACTAGAGTAATGCAACAACACATAATATTGCTACTTCCTCCATTACTATTAGAGTAATGCAACAACACATAAGATTGCTACTTCCTTCATTACTACTAGAGTAATGCAACAACACCTAATATTGCTACTTCCTTCATTACTACTAGAGTAATGCAACAACACCTAATATTGCTACTTCCTTCATTACTACTAGAGTAATGCAACAACACATATTATTGCTATTTCCCCCATTACTACTACTAGAGTAAAGCAACAACACATAATATTGCTACTTCCTCCTTCATTACTACTAGAGTAATGCAACAACACCTAATATTGCTATTTCCTCCATTACTACTAGAGTAATGCAACAACACCTAATATTGCTATTTCCTCCATTACTACTAGAGTAATGCAACAACACCTAATATTGCTACTTCCTTCATTACTACTAGAGTAATGCAACAACACATAATATTGCTACTTCCTTCATTACTACTGGAGTAATGCAACAACACATAATATTGCTACTTCCTTCATTACTACTAGAGTAATGCAACAACACCTAATATTGCTATTTCCTTCATTACTACTGGAGTAATGCAACAACACCTAATATTGCTACTTCCTTCATTACTACTAGAGTAATGCAACAACACATAATATTGCTACTTCCTTCATTACTACTAGAGTAATGCAACAACACCTAATATTGCTATTTCCTCCATTACTACTAGAGTAATGCAACAACACATAATATTGCTATTTCCTCCTTTACTACTAGAGTAATGCAATAACACATAATATTGCTACTTCCTTCATTACTACTAGAGTAATGCAACAACACATAATATTGCTACTTCCTTCATTACTACTAGAGTAATGCAACAACACATAATATTGCTACTTCCTTCATTACTACTAGAGTAATGCAACAACACCTAATATTTCTACTTCCTTCATTACTACTACTAGAGTAATGCAACAACACCTAATATTGCTACTTCCTTCATTACTACTACTAGAGTAATGCAACAACACATAATATTGCTACTTCCTCCTTTACTACTACTAGAGTAAAGCAACAACACATAATATTGCTATTTCCACCATTACTACTAGAGTAATGCAACAACACAAAGTATTGCTACTTCCTTCATTACTACTAGAGTAATGCAACAACACATAATATTGCTACTTCCTTCATTACTACTACTAGAGTAATGCAACAACACATAATATTGCCACTTCCTCCATTACTACTACTAGAGTAATGCAACAACACCTAATATTGCTACTTCCTCCATTACTACTACTACTACTACTACTACTACAGTAAAGCAACAACACCTAATATTGCTTCTTCCTCCATTACTACTACTAGAGTAATGCAATAACACCTAATATTGCTACTTCCTCCATTACTACTATAGTAATGCAACAACACATAATATTACCACTTCCTCCATTACTACTACTAGAGTAATGCAACAACACCTAATATTGCTACTTCATCCATTACTACTACTACTACTACTACTACTACAGTAAAGCAACAACACCTAAAAATTGCTACTTCCTCCATTACTACTAGAGTAATGCAACAACACCTAATATTGCTACTTCCTCCATTACTACTAGAGTAATGCAACAACACCTAATATTGCTACTTCCTCCATTACTACTACTAGAGTAATGCAATAACACCTAATATTGCTACTTCCTCCATTACTACTACTATAGTAATGCAACAACACCTAATATTGCTACTTCCTCCATTACTACTGGAGTAATGCAACAACACATAATATTGCTACTTCCTCCTTTACTTCTACTAGAGTAATGCAACAACACATAATATTGCCATTTCCTCCATTACTACTACTAGAGTAATGCAACAACACATAATATTGCTATTTCCTCCATTACTACTACTAGAGTAAAGCAACAACACATAATATTGCTACTTCCTCCTTTACTTCTACTAGAGTAATGCAACAACACCTAATATTGCTATTTCCTCCATTACTACTAGAGTAATGCAACAACACCTAATATTGCTATTTCCTCCATTACTACTAGAGTAATGCAACAACACATAATATTGCTACTTCCTCCATTACTACTAGAGTAATGCAACAACACATAAGGTTGCTACTTCCTTCATTACTACTAGAGTAATGCAACAACACCTAATATTGCTACTTCCTTCATTACTACTAGAGTAATGCAACAACACCTAATATTGCTACTTCCTTCATTACTACTAGAGTAATGCAACAACACATATTATTGCTATTTCCCCCATTACTACTACTAGAGTAAAGCAACAACACATAATATTGCTACTTCCTCCTTCATTACTACTAGAGTAATGCAACAACACCTAATATTGCTATTTCCTCCATTACTACTAGAGTAATGCAACAACACCTTATATTGCTATTTCCTCCATTACTACTAGAGTAATGCAACAACACCTAATATTGCTACTTCCTTCATTACTACTAGAGTAATGCAACAACACATAATATTGCTACTTCCTTCATTACTACTGGAGTAATGCAACAACACATAATATTGCTACTTCCTCCTTTACTTCTACTAGAGTAATGCAACAACACATAATATTGCCATTTCCTCCATTACTACTACTAGAGTAATGCAACAACACATAATATTGCTATTTCCTCCATTACTACTACTAGAGTAAAGCAACAACACATAATATTGCTACTTCCTCCTTTACTTCTACTAGAGTAATGCAACAACACCTAATATTGCTATTTCCTCCATTACTACTAGAGTAATGCAACAACACCTAATATTGCTATTTCCTCCATTACTACTAGAGTAATGCAACAACACATAATATTGCTACTTCCTCCATTACTACTAGAGTAATGCAACAACACATAAGATTGCTACTTCCTTCATTACTACTAGAGTAATGCAACAACACCTAATATTGCTACTTCCTTCATTACTACTAGAGTAATGCAACAACACCTAATATTGCTATTTCCTCCATTACTACTAGAGTAATGCAACAACACCTAATATTGCTATTTCCTCCATTACTACTAGAGTAATGCAACAACACCTAATATTGCTACTTCCTTCATTACTACTAGAGTAATGCAACAACACATAATATTGCTACTTCCTTCATTACTACTGGAGTAATGCAACAACACATAATATTGCTACTTCCTTCATTACTACTAGAGTAATGCAACAACACCTAATATTGCTATTTCCTTCATTACTACTGGAGTAATGCAACAACACCTAATATTGCTACTTCCTTCATTACTACTAGAGTAATGCAACAACACATAATATTGCTACTTCCTTCATTACTACTAGAGTAATGCAACAACACCTAATATTGCTATTTCCTCCATTACTACTAGAGTAATGCAACAACACATAATATTGCTATTTCCTCCTTTACTACAAGAGTAATGCAACAACACATAATATTGCTACTTCCTTCATTACTACTAGAGTAATGAAACAACACATAATATTGCTACTTCCTTCATTACTACTAGAGTAATGCAACAACACATAATATTGCTACTTCCTTCATTACTACTAGAGTAATGCAACAACACCTAATATTTCTACTTCCTTCATTACTACTACTAGAGTAATGCAACAACACCTAATATTGCTACTTCCTTCATTACTACTACTAGAGTAATGCAACAACACATAATATTGCTACTTCCTCCTTTACTACTACTAGAGTAAAGCAACAACACATAATATTGCTATTTCCACCATTACTACTAGAGTAATGCAACAACACAAAGTATTGCTACTTCCTTCGTTACTACTAGAGTAATGCAACAACACATAATATTGCTACTTCCTTCATTACTACTATACTAGAGTAATGCAACAACTCATAATATTGCTACTTCCTGCTTTACTTCTACTAGAGTAATGCAACAACACATAATATTGCTACTTCCTCCATTACTACTAGAGTAATGCAACAACACATAATATTGCTACTTCCTTCATTACTACTAGAGTAATGCAACAACACATAATATTGCTATTTCCTCCATTACTACTACTAGAGTAATGCAGCAACACATAATATTACTATTTCCTCCATAACTTCTACTAGAGTAATGCAACAACACATAATATTGCTATTTCCTCCATTACTACTACTAGAGTAAAGCAACAACACATAATATTGCTACCTCCTCCTTTACTTCTACTAGAGTAATGCAACAACACCTAATATTGCTATTTCCTCCATTACTACTAGAGTAATGCAACAACACCTAATATTGCTATTTCCTCCATTACTACTAGAGTAATGCAACAACAGATAATATTGCTACTTCCTCCATTACTACTAGAGTAATGCAACAACACCTAATATTGCTACTTCCTTCATTACTACTACTAAAGTAATGCAACAACACATAATATTGCTACTTCCTCCATTACTACTACTAGAGTAATGCAACAACACCTAATATTGCTACTTCCTTCATTACTACTACTAGAGTAATGCAACAACACATAACATTGCTACTTCCTTCATTACTACTTGAGTAATGCAACAACACCTAATATTGCTACTTCCTCCATTACTACTACTAGAGTAATGCAACAACACCTAATATTGCTACTTCCTCCATTACTACTACTATAGTAAAGCAACAACACCTAATATTGTTTCTTCCTCCATTACTACTACTACAGTAAAGCAACAACACATAATATTGCTATTTCCTTCATTACTACTACTAGAGTAATGCAACAACTCATAATATTGCTACTTCCTCAATTACTACTAGAGTAATGCAACAACTCATAATATTGCTACTTCCTCCTTTACTTCTACTAGAGTAATGCAACAACTCATAATATTGCTACTTCCTTCATTACTACTAGAGTAATGCAACAACACCTAATATTGCTATTTCCTCCATTACTACTAGAGTAATGCAACAACACCTAATATTGCTATTTCCTCCATTACTACTAGAGTAATGCAACAACACCTAATATTGCTACTTCCTCCATTACTACTAGAGTAATGCAACAACACCTAATATTGCTACTTCCTTCATTACTACTACTAGAGTAATGCAACAACACATAATATTGCTACTTCCTTCATTACTACTAGAGTAATGCAACAACTCATAATATTGCTACTTCCTCCTTTACTTCTACTAGAGTAATGCAACAACACATAATATTGCTACTTTCTTCATTACTACTAGAGTAATGCAACAACACATATTATTGATATTTTCTCCATTACTACTACTAGAGTAAAGCAACAACACATAATATTGCTACTTCCTCCTTTACTTGTACTAGAGTAATGCAAAAACACCTAATATTGCTGTTTCCTCCATTACTACTAGAGTAATGCAACAACACCTAATATTGCTACTTCCTTCATTACTACTATAGTAATGCAACAACACCTAATATTGCTACTTCCTTCATTACTACTAGAGTAATGCAACAACACCTAATATTGCTATTTCTTCCATTACTACTAGAGTAATGCAACAACACATAAAATTGCTACTTCCTTCATTACTACTAGAGTAATGCAACAACACATAATTTTGCTATTTCCTCCATTACTACTACTAGAGTAAAGCTTCTACTTTCATCAACTAATACAAGAACAATAACAACCACTACCACTACCTTTACCTGTTATTCAGCTTCTAGTTCAACTTCTTCTGTATTACTAAAATTACAGAAATATTAGCTACACTACTTCAAGTTCAACTGTAGCCTCAACTAAAACTTCAACTTCTACTACTTAGGGTTGGGCAGTATTGTTTAACCGGTGGTTTTGACCGGTTGAAATTATGCCGGTTAATACGCATCAAGTCGTCAGTACTGGTCAATTGTATTTTTTAAGCTCATTCAATTGCAGCATCTTTTTTATACAAACAAAGTTAAAATATATGATTATTATTTTAAATTAAAACATCTTTAAATACTAATGTTGGCATTTTATGTTTGATATTTTCATTTGCTTTTGAAAGTATTTATAAGATGGTCAAACTAGTTTTAATACTGTTCAAATGTATAATGTTACATTAACCTGCATGTAATTGTTGATACAAAATAAGAATATTGTTTGATTAGCGCCAGGGCTGGACTGTAATAATTAATCAGCATTTCAAGCAGTAAACACTTTCCTGACAATATTCTGATGTGGTCAATATTAGTAAAGTCGGCTATCTTTATATGATTTTTACTATGATTAATAAAGCTTTTTATTGCAATTTATATATATTTAGTTAAATTATTTTGCTATCTATGTGCATCATAATTCAAGGAAAAGTGTATTTTATGTTGTCTAACTAAATAAAACATAGTAAATCCTGGTCAGCTGAAAACTTTGATTGTAAATTGATGCCTTACTGGACTGTCTTTTTCCTGATATGTGTTTCTAAAACTTGTAATGATACAAAGCTCTTGATTCTGTCATTGCTGAATAAAAATAAAGAATAAACAATGACTTGCACCATGGGCAATAAACAGTAAATGGGATAGGCTAGGCTGGGGGAAGGGGCTGGTCATTTGATTTCATGGTGGGCGGTTGATAGTCCACTGACTTTTTAAACATGCAAAGAATCTGGCATTTGTTTTTTACTTTATTTACTTCTAATAGGTATTTCTACTGCTGCTGTTGCTGCTGCTAATATAACTTGTCTGCCACAAATACTTCCACTACTTGTACTACTACTTTTTACTACAAGTACTTCCTATGTTACTTTAAACATCTTGACACATATGCACAATAATGGTCAGATACAATTTAAATAGAAGTATATATTTCATTGAAATTTGGGGTTCACTGACTGGCAATTTGATGGTATGTGCATTCTTTGAAGCAAAACTATTCTGGGTCTTTCTGACAGACAACAAATAACTTTTCGCGATTCATTATAAATATAAAACACAATTAATTAGTGGCGTCTAACCTTTAAGCAACAAAAAATAATTGTCAATACTTTTGGCATGAAAATGACTACTGATAAGCAAACCGTTTAACAATGTTTTAATAATGACTTTGCCATTTGAAGACATTTTAAAAAACATTTTACTGATTTCTCCGAATTTAGGGGTCATGGTGTGTAAATGTGAAGGAAAAATGCTCTCAAAAGATTCTGTCATCACCCAGCATGTGTATTGGGTGTATTTTAGTCTAAAGATAATGTGTTTTAATGATATTTTTTACAGTTGTATTTTTAATGTTTAAAAAAACAAGCTGCCTATGGCTGAGCGTTTAGAGTGGCTGACTTAAAACTCCTCAGCCCCTCACCGCATGGGTTCAAGTCTTGGTCGGGCGAGAACTTTCATGTGGGGAGGTTTTCCAGCTAACCTTTGGTGCGCCAGTGGTCCTACCCAGACATAATTCTGGGGTCATCCTACACCAATAATAAGCTAGACATTGCTAATATGACCATTATTGTGTCGGTGGTGCGATGTAACAAAAAACAACAACAAAAAACAACAACAAAAAACAACAACAACAACAAAACAACAGGCATTTTAATTATCTAAACCTGTACCAGGATCCAATATCATACAGCAGTGATATGAGTCAAACTCGCTGAGAACAAGAACTGATATACACAGTGGCACATATGAAAATAGTGTTTGTTCACTAAATGGTATTTGTGTTCTATTTCTCTGAATTATCTGTGATCTAGCAAGCATTATACTTTATGTGTTCACCTTAGGGTGGAAGTTTGACACAAAAATTAAGTTGAAATGTGGATAAATTCCTTGGCAACAGTGTTCTCCATTTTTTGTAAAATCTGTTTTTAACAGGTCAGCATGATGTTCTATACAAAACGGGGTCCCTTACATAGGATTATGTGCTTTTTAGTGTCATACATTAATCAGGAATATCTTGATATCCCTTAAAATCTTACATCTATATCTTGGGCAGCTGTATTAAGCCAACGCTGCATAGATAACTATTTTTTTAACTAGGACAGCCACGTGACAACTCACTTTTGAGGTTACCTTACATCGTCTTTCGGGTAATCTGCTCTGACGCCGGTATCTTTTTTAAGCAGAGATCATTATCATGCTTATTTATAGATTTATATATATACAGACCATCTTTAACAGGTCTTGTCTAGTTAAGCTAACTTTTGATAGCTATAGATGTGTGATTTCTCCATTTTTATTGTAAGGGATCTCATTTATAAGTGGAAAGTAGCAATTGTATGTGTTTGTGCAAGTATTTATTCACACATAGTAACGGTTGTTGATTAAGGATGTTGACACTAGTGTTACTCATAGACTAATTTAAATTAATTGCACATAAAATGTGTCATTGCCAGATAAATGATGGAGACGAGCAAGTATTACTTGTGTGTGCATGTTATTTCTCTGGTGTGTTTTGTGTAAATATCTCGAGAAAGGATTTACAGATTCAATGTTGTATTTCATTATTATGCTAAATAAGCAGATTATATAACAAGTGTGTGTATTGTTTTATTTTACTTAATCCAGTAACTGTTTTACAATCTATGCAGAGTGACAAACTTAGGAAATAATCTACAAAACAATTCAAATTGTCTTACAATTATATCGAAAAAAATAATAACGGTATAGTAACATACCAATGCGCATTACATACAAAAAAAACCTGCGTAAATACAATAAAAGGACATGTTACTTTCTAAAGGAGACAAAAATTATATTTGCATTAAATATAATTAATAACTAAATATACACTTTGATTAAAATGAGCAAGTAATGATGCTCTGAAATTACAAGCCTAATTTAGTGCTATGTCATCGCTCTTTAATGCAACAATTATTATAAAACACGCAGAATTAAGTGAAACAAGTAGCACTTTAAAAACATTTAACTGTATATATGTATACACGTCGTGTTCATAAACAATGTTCAGAAATGGTAAAATTGTTGTCGCACAATGTAGACCATGCAAGTTTGAT
The DNA here is from genome assembly GCA_007844125.1 of Sinonovacula constricta. Lineage (NCBI taxonomy): Eukaryota > Metazoa > Mollusca > Bivalvia > Cardiida > Solecurtidae > Sinonovacula > Sinonovacula constricta. The sequence continues at coordinate 43,207,510 of CM017568.1, read as the reverse complement.
GTTCAATAACGTTTAATTAAACTTCATTGTATAAACATTTTAAAATTAAGTATTTCAGCGCTCAGTTGTACATATCTGACATAATATTTCGTCATAAGTCTAGATCTGTGTATATCGTTTCTATACTTATTAAAAACATTAAATATTGTATTTTTAATTAAGCAATTCTTTGTTTAGTATAGGCACGTGGGTCTCCAAAACACAACCAGTGTAAAATAAGCTCTAGGTGTCTGTGTTTGAATGTAATCTATAACTTGATTACTCAAACCTCGATGAACATAAACACGTACCTCCTCTCTGCCACTGTCATCCCACCCCGGTTCATAAAAGCTTCAGTGCCGGTAAAGGATAAAAATGGGGCTTTCATTTATAATGAACTAAAGATTTATTTACATTATCTACAAAATAAGTATAAAGAAGCTTCCAAAAAAGTCATACGCCATGTGCAAGCATGTAAAACTGTCAAGGAGACAACTGTTGATATGAGTCCCATAAACCAGGTTTAACACAGTTTTCTGGAATGCCTTTGATGATGTACCTATTTCAAAACTGACACTTTTTACAAGTAATTACAAGTAATTTAATTTACATAACATGCAAATACACGTAGTGTCTGTATGTTCTGGAAATTTGAAAATGTGCGCGCATTGAGTCAATGAGTGCGCCTCCCGTCATAACCCGCTATTGCGGGTGGCGTCCGGTGCCCTTTACAGCTCGTTTGTACATGTCATTCAGCAATTATGACCACACAAAAATATATACATATTTAAATGGTACGGCGCCTGTCAAGTTCCAACATCACCGATGTACCGACCAACATCACCGATGCATTAGAGTGCCACACAAGAGGACCCGTATTCAAATTTTACAACAGGCAACCATAGCGTATCGTTGACAATAAATGTATACTACTGATATAGGTACATTGTGTCACGAACATGTAGAAATATTTTTTACTAAACCTACAGTGTAGAATTGCACATGCACACTGCACGCTCTTAAAATATAAATACAAGGTACCCAAGAAATGCGAAAAGATAGACACAATATTGTGAAGTTGATTAATTACACAATCACTTCTGTGGATTGTTTTGTTGTGTGTGTTTGTTTGTTGTTGTTTTGGTGTGTTTTTGTTGCTTCTGTTTTTGTTTGTATTTCTTGCAGTGTTTGCAAGTAATGATGTGGTTCACGTGATGCCTTTTCCTACGTGTACTTTGTCAAAGCACACTGTTATTCTTAAACTTAACATAATTGACAGTGTATTGTCAACGGAACGTCAATTTTCGGTGCTGTGACAAATTTTAAGATGTTGATTCATATGACTTTTAATGCAAAAAATGTCAACTTCATGTTTATTTTATGAACACTATATACATTGATATCCAAAGCAATACATTATAATATCTATCGGTTATACGGAAGGTAGTCAAGGTGAAACCCCGTAAAACCCTTGTTATATTAAACAAATGGTTACTTGAAATATACAGTCCTAGGACTTTTATTTAAACCTTCTTAAGAAAATGTAATCGTCTTATGACAATATACTCGGTTTAGCACAGTTGCCCAATGCCCGAAACCACCCTCAACCCAGTTCACAAAGGGTTAAGTGTCGGGAAAGAATGAAAAAGAAGCTTAAATGTATAACGAACTAAATGTTTATTTACAATATCTGCAAGATAAGAATAAAGAAGTCTCCTAAAATACTTAAAAAGTCATACCCCAAGAGAAAGTACATTTGAGTGTATGCTGTCCTCAGTAGGTGGTTAGGTCCTAAATGGCTTGTGTGTTTAGGAGACATCGGACGTAAAGAATTTCCGCCTATGTTCCCAGTGCGAAGTGTAAAACATGATTGTCATCATTTTCAGGTAAATGGTATGGTTTTAAATTATAAGCGCGAAAATAAAAACCAAATAGCCAGTTTTATTTGCAAATGAGGAAAAATAGATAGACTCTCCTTGTACTTTGCTAAATGGTTATGAGAAAAACGCTTCACGAGCATTTGAATTTTATTGAAAAGAAATTACAAGAATTAAGTCCTACCAAGTGTCGGTCTGCCGTAAAATCCATACTCAGACGCCTTAAGACCATTAACCAGGTCCTCAGTGTCTAGTGTGTATAGGAGACACCGGATATAAAGAGTAACGCTTAATTGCGTCCCCAATACTCGATTGCAAAGTACTAATAAAACGTGTTTTTCATTTATGAAGAAAGGAACAATTTACCTTCAGGAAATCCCAACCAATCACTCCACAAAAGCAATGATATTTGTGTGTGTGTGTGTGTGCGTGCGGGCGTGAATGCGTGCATGCGTGCGTGCGTGCGTGCGTGTGTGTGTGTATGTGTGTGTGCTGTCCTCAGTAGGCGGTGTGCAAAGTCTTCAATGGCTTGTGTGTAAAGGATGTAAAGAGTCCCCACTTAGACATGTCTCCCAGTGCGAAGTGTGAAAGATAATGTCCTCATTTGCAGGTTTTTGGTCAGATCTTCTATTAAAAACGCAGGATTTAAACCAAATAGCCAGTTACATTTGCAAAATACCATAGAGGCAGCACACAGATTTTCATTAATTTATCTCTATTGGAAATGGGTGTCTCCAATAAGTAGTGTCCCTAGTCTACCCCTTCTGCATGTATAGATGTGTGTGTGTGTGTGTGTGTGTGTGTGTTTGTGTGTGTTATTTAAAAATATATTTTAAACAGGGTTTGTTAGCTGTATTTAAGATGCAATTTATTTTTTTTCCGGAGTGCCAAAAAACCAAGTGCTTTGCAAACTGAATCACATTTTTAAAAATATGTTTGTTATCTGATTAAAGCAGATGTATCGCTGGGTTGATTGAGACAACGTGTTGTGCAGACCTGACATGGTCAACATTCATTATCTCAATATCTTGGCAGCAGGCTGTCATTTTCTTAATATCGCGACACTAGACTGTAATTATCTCAATATCTCGACACTAGACTGTCATTTTCTTAATATCTCGACACTAGTATGTCATTTTCTCAATATCTCGACACTAGACTGTCATTTTCTGAATATCGCGACACTAGACTGTCATTATCTCAATATCTTGACACTACACCGTCATTTTCTTAATATCTTGACACTAGTCTGTCATTATCTCAATATCTTGACACTAGACTGTCATTATCTCATTATCTTGACACTCGACTGTCATTATTTCAATATCTCGACACTAGACTGTCATTATCTCGACACTTGACTGTCATTATCTCAATATCTCGACACTAGATTGTCATTATCTCAATATCTCGACACTAGACTGTTATTATCTTAATATCTCGACACTAGACTGTCATTATCTCGACACTAGACTGTCATTATCTCAATATCTCGACACTAGACTGTTATTATCTCAATATCTCGACACTAGACTGTCATAATCTCGACACTAGACTGTTATTATCTCAATATCTCGACACTAGACTGTCATTATCTCGACACTAGACTGTCATTATCTCAATATCTCGACACTAGACTGTTATTATCTCAATATCTCGACACTAGACTGTTATTATATCAATATCTAGACACTAGACTGTCCTTATCTCGACACTAGACTGTCATTGTCTCAATATCTTGATACTAGACTATCATTGTCTCAACATCTCGACACTAGACTGTCATAATATCAATTGACTGTAAATATCTCAATATCTCGACACTAGACTGTCATTATCTCAATATCTCGACACTAGACTGTTATTATCTCAATATATCGACACTAGACTGTCATTATCTCAATGTCTCGATACTTGACTGTCATTATCTCAATATCTCGACACTAGACTCGTTATCTCAATATTTCGACACTAGACCGTCATTATCACAATATCTCGAAATTAGACTGTCATTATCTCAACACTAGACTGTCATTATCTCGTTACTAGACTGTTATTATCTCAATATCTAGACACTAGACTGTCATTATTTCAATATCTCGACACTAGACTCATTATCTCAATATCTCGATATCTTGACACAAGACTGTCATTATCTCAATATTTTGACACTAGACTGTCATTTTCTGAATATCTTGACACAAGACTGGCATTATCTCGACACTAGACTGTCATTATCTCAATATCTCGACACTAGATTGTCATTATCTCAATATCTCGACACTCGACTGTCATTATCTCAATATCTCGACACTAGACTGTCATTATCTCGACACTTGACTGTCATTATCTCAATATCTCGACACTAGATTGTCATTATCTCAATATCTCGACACTCGACTGTCATTATCTCAATATCTCGACACTAGACTGTCATTATCTCGACACTTGACTGTCATTATCTCAACATCTCGACACTAGACTGTCATTATCTCTATATCTCGACACTAGACTGTAAATATCTCAATATCTCGACACTAGACTCTCATTATCTCTATATCTGGACACTAGAGTGTAAGCAAATAAGCGATTCCACTCCCATACTTAAAACCTTAGCAAGTCTACGCCTGTGTTTAAACCTGGGACCTGAAGATGCAATACTTGTTGAAGACTTCTTAGATTGTAAATTCTAAAATTTCTAGAGGGTATATCTTAAATCTTTTACACATTATCTTGGTATGCCTTTGTCAGTCATGAACAAAAGACTCATTGCCTTGATGATTACACACTTAACTTTGAACTGTATTCTACTGTGACTATTGTGTCTGATGATTACACACTAAGTTTGACCATGCTGCATAAACATTGATGAACTTTATCAAATATCACTTTAAATTGAATTACACATGGCAATATGAATAACCAAGAGACATGTATATGTAGACTCAAACATGTTAGTCAACTGTTCTAATATAGCCAGAGCTGTTGTTCATACAAAAGACAGGTACTGACACTTGATTCTGACAGTTTGTAAGAAGGCATTGTAACTTTTGATCCAATCCATGCGGTACCTTGCAATATAGACAGTGACATGCCAAATGACATGAACTCATTTTGACTGGAAAAAGTATTATTTCCTTAAATAGTAATTGAAAAGTATACAATTACTTACTGAATAAATTTTAAATAATCATTTATTAAAAGCATTTCATTTTAACAATAATATAATACATAAACATCATATAATGGCTCATTTACTGATATTGGATATTAATAAATACGAAAATATATCAAAGTTCTATGAGCATTGTAAAATATATTATAGTTTGAAAAGGCACTGGACAAAGGTATTTACACGCCAGTTAAATGTAAAAGTTGCAACAAAACTGTGACGGAACATTATGTTAAATAATGCAAACCCAACAGTTACCACCTTGGAATGGTCAGTCGGCAAAAAAACCTACTGAGTGGCTGAAAATGAGCTGTGACCTCGTACTTCGAAAGGGGTTCCTCAAATGCAAACAATGAAAAGAAATAATATCTACTTGAAACAAAACTGTTCAACGTATGACGTATTCTTACAACCCAGTGATGACGTCATTAAAAATAAGTCCAATGTAAAGTGGAAGAATAGAATCAAATTCAATAGTTACTGTGTTTGCCAGCAAGGTCGGACCATTCCATAAGGTTATAAAAATACACTACAATAACATATTTGCATGTTTACTTAATTTAAAATGTCATTTGTTGCTTTTAATGATAAATTCTTACTTTTCTGCGCTTATGATATATAGTTGGTCTAATCGAAGTAGATTAAGATGATGTCTAAGATGAACTTAAAAAGCATAATAAATTAAAACAAGGATTGTAAGCTGCATTAAAGATAAAGATTTGTTTGTTGCTTTTTCCGCCCAGGATTGCTTAAAAAGCTTAAAAAGCCGTGCCTGGTAAAATGCTTCACATTTCTTTTCTTTTTTTCTTTTTTTTTTGTGAACTGATTCATAAATTAGGGTTAAATGCCATTCCATGCCAAAATATTTCATTTATTCTGCGGTAGTGGTTATTTGATTAGACATTTCGTAACATTAATGGGGATTAATAAGGTTCTGGCCACACAGTGCAAAACAATCATCGAGTCTTTAAGTAACTCAGTGTTCACTCTTTGAAAATGCGATCATTGGATTATATTTAAACTACTACAGAAATCTAGGACACCAACAAACAGTGTCTGGTAGAATCTGACAAATAAACCTGGCAGTGTTGACGTTTTTGTTTATTATTTAAAAAAATGTCCCTAGATGTGCTTGATCAATATTTTTTTCTTCTTGATTGGTTGATAGTGAAGTTTTTGTTTGTTGGTTTTAGGCAAAAAAAAATGTCTGGTTACTGTGACATGTTAAACAAAAATAGGGTAGGTAGGTAGGTAGGCAATTTTTTTTTTTTTTAGTTTTGCTTGTTGGACAGCATATCACTCTTTTCATTGTAGCTAAATGTATTCACCAATAATTGATTGCGTGTGTGTATTAAACCCAATATTGTGTGTGTATTAAACACAATATAACAGCTTTTTATGTACCTTTTGGCTTTTTAGTCATCCTCTGTCTGCTAACATGCCATGTAACATTTGCACGGTGAAGGGTATGCACAATATTAACCCTATAGGCCGTTAATGAGGCTCCCTTAGTGCAAAGGTTCGAAAAAGGTTGGAAAAGTGTTTCAGATTGCAAAATGAACAATAAACACAATATGATTGTTTTAAGTTCGAGCCTTTCCAATATGTAAATTTATCTGGCACTGACACCCCAGCAAAATATTGTATATAATATTAAATATATGATTTTACAGTGGATAGAATCTAGTTAAGCAGACCCCGCATGTTTAAGACACAAAAAGACCAGAGACTTTTGGGCGAGAGAAGCAGGGGTTTGGGGCAGTAGCCCCCATTTAAAATTAATATCATTGCAATTTGTTTGGCACATCATCCTTTATATAAATATTTATAAAACATTTTGGCCAGTACAAGTCGATTAATTTTTATAATAAAATTTGGCCAGTACAAGTGGCCAGCTTTTTAAAATATTAATTGAGAACCAGGCATTTATATCTTTAAAAAAATTGCCCGACAACAGCCAGTTTATTTTAATTTTTACTGACACAATATCGCAATATATGTATAAAAATAAAAACCTCGTAAGCATTTTCTCCGTTCATCATGCTGGATGCCTTTGTTGACAAATTGTTGACTGGTTGAATATGAAATGAACGAAAAACATCCTCGAACGTATATTTTAGGGGGAAAGATGACATTTTTCTGTACGCCTCATGGCGATGAACACATTTATCGGCAAACACGGTTAAAATGCACGCGGGTTCGTCCGCCATCTCTGTTTGTAGTGTAGACGCTTGCACCGCTTCCTTTCGTTTGTATCCAGTAATGTTCGTACCTTTGCTGCTATTTTTTTTTACCAACATCGGGAAAAAAAGTTTAGGGTCGGCGGAAAAAAATAGGGTCGGTCGGGTCACCGTAACCAGACATATAATTTTTTATGGCCTTATCACCCCACCAACAGTATGTCAGTAATTTGGATACGGTGCCCTTTGAAGCAGATATAGTGCTATCAACACCTGGCTTGATACAACACAGTCACATTATCCCCGACACCGACCAAGCCAGTCGTAGAACAACGCTTATATTTACTTGAGCGCAAGCAACGGGGCTATGCTACCATCTTGTGTAAGACCCAGGCAATTTATTTAATATCACAGAGTTTATAACGTTAACAACATACAGTAGTACTACATGTAGTTGGCTTTGAAAAATATGCCGGTATACACCATAGAACATAAATTAGGAGCAATAATTGCAGTAACAGAAAGCAGCAGTAACTGATCTAAAAATGTAATTTTGTGTACACAAGATCAACGATGATTGGTCACAATAAATAAAATATCTGGTTATTTGGCAAACAATCTTAACTCTGATTAACAAACTGATAGCATGATAAAAATTCTACCTGATTTTATAATTAAGGTTTGATTTTTCCTCTCTACATTATTTTTGTGTTTAGGGTTAGGGTTATCAACACATTGTCATAGCTACAAAATCCAAGTCGTAAGCGCCCTTATGACCGACCGAACATAATTCAGCTCAGAATTGATTAAATTTCTACGGTTCTTTAGGTCCGACTGAACATGGGTCCTATCCGAGCCACGCTGCACAGTTAGCTAGTTTTAAACAAAGAAATAGTTATTTGAGGGAGAACATGGTTAAAACTGTCGCATACCACCTTTAAATGTTATTTAACATAGTGTATTTGAGCTCATTTAGTGTCGCTTTACCTAAATTCGGCGTTAGTGTTTTTATTTACTAGTTTAACGATATTTTCTGTTTAATGGTAAAAAACTAGAGATCGTTACTGAAGTAGTTTATCATTTTAGTTTAATGTGTGAAACACTGAAGACAAATATATAAGGATATAATTCAGTTGTGAATGTTAATTGATCATTAATTACTATGAAAGCAGAAGCCAGGCTACTCAATTGTGTGTGTAAATCATAAAAAAAACAACAGACATACACTTACTATAATGTGATAATGCACTAAGGATAATCAAATCTGGTTAATTATTTAGTGCACAACCGCCTTGGTTTGATTTGATAATAGTTTGAAAGTAATCAATCGTGGCCTGATCGGCTAGTACTTGTGGAACATCGTTAGTCAAGCTGACATTTGATATCCCGAGGTTTTAGAAATTCCACAAAATTTCAAACACTGCATCTCAAACTTCCTAGCATGAAGTACAGCCGTTTCACTGAGCACATGTTAACGATTGTTATACAGTTATAATTATTATAAGCATTAGGCATTTATTGAAGAATATATATTCCTTTTGATAAAATTACAAGCTTTGCAATTGATATTTTGCGTAGTATCATTCTTTTTTTAATTGCAGACCAACCGTCAATAGTACGAGTGAAGTAAAGTACGACTGAAGTAAAGTACAGGTGAAGTATAGTACAAGTGAAGTAGAGTATAAGTGAAGTATAGTACAAGTGAAGTATAGTATGAGCGAAGTATAGTACGAGCGAAGTATAGTACGAGTGAAGTATAGTACGAGCGAAGTATAGTACGAGTGAAGTATAGTACAAGTGAAGTATAATACGAGTGAAGTATAGTACAAATGAAGTATAGTACGAGCAAAGTATACTACGAGTGAAGTATAGTACGAGCGAAGTATAGTACTAGTGAAGTATAGTACGAGTGAAGTATACTACAAGTGAAGTATAGTATGAGCAAAGTATACTACGAGTGAAGTATAGTACGAGCGAAGTATAGTACTAGTGAAGTATAGTACGAGTGAAGTATACTACGAGTGAAGTATAATACGAGTGCAGTATAGTACGAGTGAAGAATAGTAGGAGTGAAGTATAGTACGAGTGAAGTATATTACGAGTGATGTATATTACAAATGAAGTATAGTAGGAGTGAAGTATAGCACGAGCGAAGAATACTACCAGTGAAGTATAATACGAGCGAAGTATAGTATGAGTGAAGTATAGTACGAGTGAAGTATAGTACCACTGAAGTATAGTACGAGTGAAGTATACTACGAATGAAGTATAGCAAGAGTGAAGTATAGTACGAATGAAGTATAGTACGAGTGAAGTATAGTGCGAGTGAAGTATAGTACGAGTGAAGTATATTACGAGTGAAGTATAGTACGAGTGAAGTATAGTGCGAGTGAAGTATACTATGAGTGAAGTAAAGTACGAGCGAAGTATAATACGAGCGAAGTATACTACGAGTGAAGTAGAGTACGAGTGAAGTAGAGTACAAGTGAAGTAGAGTACAAGTGAAGTATAGTACGAGTGAAGAATAGTACGAGCGAAGTACAGTAAGGGTGTTTTACTGCATCCAGCAAGTTTTAAGGTAATTCTTTCTCTACTTTGTTCAAAGTTTGTATATTGTATAATAAATTTGAACATAGGCCCAGTTCAAATCTGCTTAGTATCCACATAATACTGGTGATAGTCTGAACAAACATTTTAAAACCAAATATTTCAGTTAAAGCATTGTTCGTCCCCAATATTTGCCATCACTGTCACCATCAAGAATATTTTCTATAACTGTCTTAGGTACACAATAGGTAACAAGCGGCATTTGGTCCAATCAACACATTTTCCTCATCCATATTCGTTCTTTTTGTGTTGAATACCAATTAATTGTAATGGTAATGAACTAAATTACTTAACTTAGTTGCCTAATCACGTTTTGTATTGGTGTTCAAGTTTACAATACAACCTATAATTAAAATTAAATATCAATAATCCATCTTCAACGATTTTCAGAACTCAAACTCCAACATTATTAATGCCATTAAGTTTTGATGAAACATGGCGTTTTAATAATATTCCTTTTGATAGACTTTTAATTTAGTTGACAAAAAACAGCAATGTAGGGGTCAAGAAACTATAATTGCTGACCCACTTTCTAAGGGCAACTACAAGCACTACCTGTATTAGTGTTGACCACGATTCACTGTAGAGACTGAGTTGCTACATTCTTACTTTATATGGCGATGTATTGCATTCACTTTTGTCTAATTATTTGATGCTTTAACATATTAACTTTACAGTTAAAATACCCAGCTGTTACCACAATTGATATTTCAAAGCCGTCCAAAAGCCATATTTTATGTGCATTCATGGTATAAAATTGACATTGATCACACTGACATACATGGTAGGAAATTGACATTGACAACACTGCCATTCATGGCATAGAAATTGACATTGACAACACTGGCATTCATGGTATGAAATTGACATTGACCACACTGACATTCATGGTATGAAATTGACATTGACAACACTGGCATTCATGGTAGGAAATTGACATTGACAACACTGGCATTCATGGTATGAAATTGACATTGACCACACTGACATTCATGGTATGAAATTGACATTGACAACACTGGCATTCATGGTATGAAATTGACATTGACAACACTGCCATTCATGGCATAGAAATTGACATTGACCACACTTTCATTCATGGTATAAAATTGACATTGACAACACTGCCATTCATGGCATAGAAATTGACATTGACAACACTGGCATTCATGGTATGAAATTGACATTGACAACACTGGCATTCATGGTATGAAATTGACATTGACAACACTGCCATTCATGGCATAGAAATTGACATTGACAACACTGGGATTCATGGCATAGAAATTGACATTGACCACACTTTCATTCATGGTATAAAATTGACATTGACAACACTGCCATTCATGGCATAGAAATTGACATTGACAACACTGGCATTCATGGTATGAAATTGACATTGACAACACTGGCATTCATGGTATGAAATTGACATTGACAACACTGGCATTCATGGTATAAAATTGACATTGACCACACTTTCATTCATGGTATAAAATTGACATTGACAACACTGCCATTCATGGCATAGAAATTGACATTGACAACACTGGGATTCATGGCATAGAAATTGACATTGACCACACTTTCATTCATGGTATAAAATTGACATTGACAACACTGCCATTCATGGCATAGAAATTGACATTGACAACACTGGCATTCATGGTATGAAATTGACATTGACAACACTGGCATTCATGGTATAAAATTGACATTGACCACACTTTCATTCATGGTATGAAATTGACATTGACAACACTGCCATTCATGGTATGAAATTGACATTGACAACACTGGCATTCATGGTATGAAATTGACATTGACAACACTGGCATTCATGGTATGAAATTGACATTGACAACACTGGCATTCATGGTATAAAATTGACATTGACAACACTGGCATTCATGGTATGAAATTGACATTGACAACACTGGCATTCATGGTATAAAATTGATATTGACCACACTTTCATTCATGGTATGAAATTGACATTGACAACACTGGCATTCATGGTATGAAATTGACATTGACAACACTGCCATTCATGGTATGAAATTGACATTGACAACACTGACATTCATGGTATGAAATTGACATTGACAACACTGGCATTCATGGTATGAAATTGACATTGACAACACTGACATTCATGGTATGAAATTGACATTGACAACACTGGCATTCATGGTATGAAATTGACATTGACAACACTGGCATTCATGGTATGAAATTGACATTGACAACACTGGCATTCATGGTATGAAATTGACATTGACAACACTGGCATTCATGGTATGAAATTGACATTGACAACACTGACATTCATGGTATGAAATTGACATTGACAACACTGGCATTCATGGTATGAAATTGACATTGACAACACTGGCATTCATGGTATGAAATTGACATTGACAACACTGGCATTCATGGTATGAAATTGACATTGACAACACTGGCATTCATGGTATGAAATTGACATTGACAACACTGGCATTCATGGTATGAAATTGACATTGACAACACTGGCATTCATGGTATGAAATTGACATTGACAACACTGGCATTCATGGTATGAAATTGACATTGACAACACTGGCATTCATGGTATGAAATTGACATTGACAACACTGGCATTCATGGTATGAAATTGACATTGACAACACTGGCATTCATGGTATGAAATTGACATTGACAACACTGGCATTCATGGTAGGAAATTGACATTGACAACACTAGCATTCATGGTATGAAATGGACACAAACAACACTGACATTCATGGTAGGAAATATGACATTGACAAGTATGTCATTCATGGTATGAAATTGACAACACTGGCATTCATGGTATTATTTGACAACACTGGCATTCATAGTATGAAATTGACAACACTGGCATTCATGGTATGAAATTGACATTGACAAAATTCGCATTCATGGTATGAAATTGACAACACTGGCATTCATATTATAAAATTGACATTGACAAAACTGGCATTCATGGTGTGAAATTGACATTGACAACACTGGCATTCATGGTATGAAATTGATAACTCTGGCATTCATGGTAGAAAATTAACAACCCTGGGATTCATAGTATGAAATTGACAACTAGCATTTATGGTATGATGTTGATAATGCTGGCATTCATGTTATATACTGAAGTACATTGAATTGCATTGCTTGCACAGGATATTAGTGTTCACTTCTGGTTTGTAGTACATGAACATATGTCATTATGGCAGTCCCAATATAAGTGTTCACTTCTATTGTAGTACATGAATATATGTCATTATGGCAGTCTCAATATAAGTGTTCACTTCTATTGTAGTACATGAACATATGTCATTATGGCAGTCCCAATATAAGTGTTCACTTCTGGTTTGCAGTGCATGAATATATGTCATTATGGCAGTCTCAATATAAGTGTTCACTTCTGTTGTAGTACATGAACATATGTCATTATGGCAGTCTCAATATCAGTGTTCACTTCTGGTTTGTAGTACATGAATGTATGTCATTATGGCAGTCTCAATATAAGTGTTCACTTCTGGTTTGTAGTACATAAACATATGTCATTATGGCAGTCTCAATATAAGTGTTCACTTCTGGTTTGTAGTACATGAATATATGTCATTATGGCAGTCTCAATATAAGTGTTCACTTCTGGTTTGCAGTGCATGAATATATGTCATTATGGCAGTCTCAATATAAGTGTTCACTTCTATTGTAGTACATGAACATATGTCATTATTATGGCAGTCTCAATATCAGTGTTCACTTCTGGTTTGCAGTGCATGAATATATGTCATTATGGCAGTCTCAATATAAGTGTTCACTTCTATTGTAGTACATAAACATATGTCATTATGGCAGTCTCAATATCAGTGTTCACTTCTGGTTTGTAGTACATGAATGTATGTCATTATGGCAGTCTCAATATAAGTGTTCACTTCTGGTTTGTAGTACATGAACATATGTCATTATGGCAGTCTCAATATAAGTGTTCACTTCTGGTTTGTAGTACAAGAATATATGTCATTATGGCAGTCTCAATATAAGTGTTCACTTCTGGTTTGTAGTACATGAACATATGTCATTATGGCAGTCTCAATATCAGTGTTCACTTCTGGTTTGTAGTACATGAATGTATGTCATTGTGGCAGTCACAATATAAGTGTTCACTGCTGGTTTGTAGTACATGAACATATGTCATTATGGCAGTCTCAATATAAGTGTTCACTTCTGGTTTGTAGTACATAAACATATGTCATTATGGCAGTCTCAATATACGTGTTCACTTCTGGTTTGTAGTACATGAATATATGTTATATGACAGTCTCAATATAATTGTTCACTTCTGGTTTGTAGTATATGAACATATGTCATTGTGGCAGTCACAATATAAGTGTTCACTTCTGGTTTTGTAGTAAATGAATATATGTCATTATGGCAGTCCCAATATAAGTGTTCACTTCTGGTTTGTAGTACATGAACATATGTCATTATGGCAGTCTCAATATAAGTGTTCACTTCTGGTTTGTAGTACATAAACATATGTCATTATGGCAGTCTCAATATAAGTGTATTATTGTATGCAACAACACATAATATTGCTACTTCCTTCATTACTACAAGAGTAAAGCAACAACACATAATATTGCTACTTCCTCCTTTACTTCTACTAGAGTAATGCAACAACACCTAATATTGCTATTTTCTTCATTACTACTAGAGATATGCAACAACACCTAATATTGCTATTTCCTCCATTACTACTAGAGTAATGCAACAACACATAAGATTGCTACTTCCTTCATTACTACTAGAGTAATGCAACAACACCTAATATTGCTACTTCCTTCATTACTACTAGAGTAATGCAACAACACCTAATATTGCTACTTCCTTCATTACTACTAGAGTAATGCAACAACACCTAATATTGCTATTTCCTCCATTACTACTAGAGTAATGCAACAACACCTAATATTGCTATTTCCTCCATTACTACTAGAGTAATGCAACAACACCTAATATTGCTACTTCCTTCATTACTACTAGAGTAATGCAACAACACATAATATTGCTAATTCCTTCATTACTACTGGAGTAATGCAACAACACATAATATTGCTACTTCCTTCATTACTACTAGAGTAATGCAACAACACCTAATATTGCTATTTCCTTCATTACTAATACTAGAGTAATGCAACAACACATAATATTGCTACTTCCTTCATTACTACAAGAGTAAAGCAACAACACATAATATTGCTACTTCCTCCTTTACTTCTACTAGAGTAATGCAACAACACCTAATATTGCTATTTTCTTCATTACTACTAGAGATATGCAACAACACCTAATATTGCTATTTCCTCCATTACTACTAGAGTAATGCAACAACACATAAGATTGCTACTTGCTTCATTACTACTAGAGTAATGCAACAACACCTAATATTGCTACTTCCTTCATTACTACTAGAGTAATGCAACAACACCTAATATTGCTACTTCCTTCATTACTACTAGAGTAATGCAACAACACATAATATTGCTATTTCCTCCATTACTACTAGAGTAATGCAACAACACCTAATATTGCTATTTCCTCCATTACTACTAGAGTAATGCAACAACACCTAATATTGCTACTTCCTTCATTACTACTAGAGTAATGCAACAACACATAATATTGCTAATTCCTTCATTACTACTGGAGTAATGCAACAACACATAATATTGCTACTTCCTTCATTACTACTAGAGTAATGCAACAACACCTAATATTGCTATTTCCTTCATTACTAATACTAGAGTAATGCAACAACACATAATATTGCTACTTCCTTCATTACTACTAGAGTAATGCAACAACACATAATATTGCTACTTCCTTCATTACTACTAGAGTAATGCAACAACACCTAATATTGCTATTTCCTCCATTACTACTAGAGTAATGCAACAACACCTAATATTGCTATTTCCTCCATTACTACTAGAGTAATGCAACAACACATAATATTGCTACTTCCTTCATTACTACTAGAGTAATGCAACAACACATAATATTGCTACTTCCTTCATTACTACTAGAGTAATGCAACAATACATAATATTGCTACTTCCTTCATTACTACTAGAGTAATGCAACAACACATAATATTGCTACTTCCTTCATTACTACTAGAGTAATGCAACAACACATAATATTGCTACTTCCTTCATTACTACTACTAGAGTAATGCAACAACACCTAATATTGCTACTTCCTTCATTACTACTAGAGTAATGCAACAACACATAATATTGCTAATTCCTTCATTACTACTGGAGTAATGCAACAACACATAATATTGCTACTTCCTTCATTACTACTAGAGTAATGCAACAACACCTAATATTGCTACTTCCTTCATTACTACTAGAGTAATGCAACAACTCATAATATTGCTACTTCCTCCTTTACTTCTACTAGAGTAATGCAACAACACCATAATATTGCTACTTCCTCCATTACTACTAGAGTAATGCAACAACACATAATATTGCTACTTCCTTCATTACTACTAGAGTAATGCAACAACACATAATATTGCTATTTCCTCCATTACTACTACTAGAGTAATGCAACAACACATAATATTGCTACATCCTCAATTACTACTACTACAGTAAAGCAACAACACATAATATTGCTACTTCCTTCATTACTACTAGAGTAATGCAACAACTCATAATATTGCTATTTCCTCCATTACTAAAACTAGAGTAATGCAACAACACATAATATTGCTATTTCCTCCATTACTACTACTAGAGTAAAGCAACAACACATAATATTGCTACTTCCTCCTTTACTTCTACTAGAGTAATGCAACAACACCTAATATTGCTATTTCCTCCATTACTACTACTAGAGTAATGCAACAACACATAATATTGCTATTTCCTCCATTACTACTACTAGAGTAATGCAACAACACATAATATTGCTATTTCCTCCATTACTACTACTAGAGTAATGCAACAACACATAATATTGCTATTTCCTCCATTACTACTACTAGAGTAAAGCAACAACACATAATATTGCTACTTCCTCCTTTACTTCTACTAGAGTAATGCAACAACACCTAATATTGCTATTTCCTCCATTACTACTAGAGTAATGCAACAACACCTAATATTGCTATTTCCTCCATTACTACTAGAGTAATGCAACAACACATAATATTGCTACTTCCTCCATTACTACTAGAGTAATGCAACAACACCTAATATTGCTACTTCCTTCATTACTACTACTAGAGTAATGCAACAACACCTAATATTGCTACTTCCTTCATTACTACTACTAGAGTAATGCAACAACACATAATATTGCTACTTCCTTCATTACTACTACTAGAGTAATGCAACAACACATAACATTGCTACTTCCTTCATTACTACTAGAGTAATGCAACAACACCTAATATTGCTACTTCCTCCATTACTACTACTAGAGTAATGCAACAACACCTAATATTGCTACTTCCTCCATTACTACTACTATAGTAAAGCAACAACACCTAATATTGTTTCTTCCTCCATTACTACTACTACAGTAAAGCAACAACACATAATATTGCTATTTCCTTCATTACTACTACTAGAGTAATGCAACAACTCATAATATTGCTACTTCCTCAATTACTACTAGAGTAATGCAACAACTCATAATATTGCTTCTTCCTCCTTTACTTCTACTAGAGTAATGCAACAACTCATAATATTGCTACTTCCTCCATTACTACTAGAGTAATGCAACAACACATAATATTGCTACTTCCTTCATTACTACTAGAGTAATGCAACAACTCATAATATTGCTACTTCCTCCATTACTACTAGAGTAATGCAACAACACATAATATTGCTACTTCCTTCATTACTACTAAAGTAATGCAACAACACATAATATTGCTACTTCCTTCATTACTACTAGAGTAATGCAACAACACATAATATTGCTACTTCCTCCATTACTTCTAGAATAATGCAACAACACATAATATTGCTACTTCCTTCATTACTACTAGAATAATGCAAAAACACATAATATTGCTACTTCCTCCATTACTACTAGAGTAATGCAACAACACCTAATATTGCTATTTCCTTCATTACTACTAGAGTAATGCAACAACACATAATATTGCTATTTCCTTCATTACTACTACTAGAGTAAAGCAACAACACATAATATTGCTATTTCCCCCATTACTACTAGAGTAATGCAACAACACCTAATATTGCTACTTCCCCCTTTACTTCTACTAGAGTAATGCAACAACACATAATATTGCTATTTCCTCCATTACTACTACTAGAGTAATGCAACAAAACATAATATTGCTATTTCCTCCATTACTACCACTAGAGTAATGCAACAACACATAATATTGCTATTTCCTCCATTACTACTACTAGAGTAATGCAACAACACATAATATTGCTATTTCCTCCATTACTACTACTAGAGTAAAGCAACAACACATAATATTGCTACTTAATTCATTACTACTAGAGTAATGCAACAACTCATAATATTGCTATTTCCTCCATTACTAATACTAGAGTAATGCAACAACACATAATATTGCTATTTCCTCCATTACTACTACTAGAGTAAAGCAACAACACATAATATTGCTACTTCCTCCTTTACTTCTACTAGAGTAATGCAACAACACCTAATATTGCTATTTCCTCCATTACTACTAGAGTAATGCAACAACACCTAATATTGCTATTTCCTCCATTACTACTAGAGTAATGCAACAACACATAATATTGCTACTTCCTCCATTACTACTAGAGTAATGCAACAACACCTAATATTGCTACTTCCTTCATTACTACTGCTAGAGTAATGCAACAACACATAATATTGCTACTTCCTCCATTACTACTACTAGAGTAATGCAACAACACCTAATATTGCTACTTCCTTCATTACTACTACTAGAGTAATGCAACAACACATAACATTGCTACTTCCTTCATTACTACTAGAGTAATGCAACAACACCTAATATTGCTACTACCTCCATTACTACTACTAGAGTAATGCAACAACACCTAATATTGCTACTTCCTCCATTACTACTACTATAGTAAAGCAACAACACCTAATATTGTTTCTTCCTCCATTACTACTACTACAGTAAAGGAACAACTCATAATATTGCTACTTCCTCAATTACTACTAGAGTAATGCAACAACTCATAATATTGCTACTTCCTCCTTTACTTCTACTAAGGTAATGCAACAACTCATAATATTGCTACTTCCTCCATTACTACTAGAGTAATGCAACAACACATAATATTGCTACTTCCTTCATTACTACTAGAGTAATGCAACAACTCATAATATTGCTACTTCCTCCATTACTACTAGAGTCATGCAACAACACAAACTATTGCTACTTCCTTCATTACTACTAGAGTAATGCAACAACACATAATATTGCTACTTCCTTCATTACTACTAGAGTAATGCAACAACACATAATATTGCTACTTCCTCCATTACTACTAGAATAATGCAACAACACATAATATTGCTACTTCCTTCATTACTACTAGAATAATGCAACAACACATAATATTGCTACTTCCTTCATTACTACTAGAGTAATGCAACAACACCTAATATTGCTATTTCCTTCATTACTACTAGAGTAATGCAACAACACATAATATTGCTATTTCCTTCATTACTACTACTAGAGTAATGCAACAACACATAATATTGCTATTTCCTTCATTACTACTACTAGAGTAAAGCAACAACACATAATATTGCTATTTCCCCCATTACTACTAGAGTAATGCAACAACACATAATATTGCTATTTCCTTCATTACTACTAGAGTAATGCAACAACACATAATATTGCTACTTCCTCCATTACTACTACTAGAGTAATGCAACAACACATAACATTGCTACTTCCTTCATTACTACTAGAGTAATGCAACAACACCTAATATTGCCTACTTCCTCCATTACTACTACTAGAGTAATTGCAACAACACCTAATATTGCTACTTTCCTCCATTACTACTACTATAGTAAAGCAACAACCACCTATATTGGTTTCTTCCGCCATGTACTACTACTACAGCAAGCAACAACACATAATATTGCTATTCCTTCATTACTACTACAGAGTAATGCAACACTCATAATATTGCTACTTCCTCAATTACTACTAGAGCAAATATGCAACAACTCATAATATTGCTACTTCCTCCTTTACTTCTACTAGAGTAATACAACAACTCATAATATTGCTACTTCCTCCATTACTACTAGAGTAATGCAACAACACATAATATTGCTACTTCCTTCATTACTACTAGAGTAATGCAACAACTCATAATATTGCTACTTCCTCCATTACTACTAGAGTAATGCAACAACACATAATATTGCTACTTCCTTCATTACTACTAGAGTAATGCAACAACACATAATATTGCTACTTCCTTCATTACTACTAGAGTAATGCAACAACACATAATATTGCTACTTCCTCCATTTACTTCTAGAATAATGCAACAACACATAATATTGCTACTTCCTTCATTACTACTAGAATAATGCAAAAAACACATAATATTGCTACTTCCTCCATTACTACTAGAGTAATGCAACAACACCTAATATTGCTATTTCCTTCATTACTACTAATGCAACAACACATAATATTGCTACTTTCCTCATTACTACTAGAGTAAGCAACAACACATAATATTGCTATTTCCCCCATTACTACTAGAGTAATGCAACAACACCTAATATTGCTACTTCCTCCTTTACTTCTACTAGAGTAATGCAACAACACATAATATTGCTATTTCCTCATTACTACTACTAGAGTAATGCAACAAAACATAATATTGCTATTTCCTCCATTACTACCACTAGAGTAATGCAACAACACATAATATTGCTATTTCCTCCATTACTACTACTAGAGTAATGCAACAACACATAATATTGCTATTTCCCTCCATTACTACTACTAGAGTAAAGCAACAACACATAATATTGCTACTTCCTTCATTACTACTAGAGTAATGCAAACAACTCATAATATTGCTATTTCCTCCATTACTAAACTAGAGTAATGCAACAACACATAATATTGCTATTTCCTCCATTACTACTACTAGAGTAAAGCAACAACACATAATATTGCTACTTCCTCCTTTACTTCTACTGGAGTAATGCAACAACACCTAATATTGCTATTTCCTCCATTACTACTAGCGTAATGCAACAAAACCTAATATTGCTACTTCCTCCATTACTACTAGAGTAATGCAACAACACCTAATATTGCTACTTCCTTCATTACTACTACTAGAGTAATGCAACAACACATAATATTGCTACTTTCTCTATTACTACTACTAGAGTAATGCAACAACAACTTATAATGCTACTTCCTTCATTACTACTACTAGAGTAATGCAACAACACATAACATTGCTACTTCCTTCATTACTACTAGAGTAATGCAACAACACCTAATATTGCTACTACCTCCATTACTACTACTAGAGTAATGCAACAACACCTAATATTGCTACTTCCTCCATTACTACTACTATAGTAAAGCAACAACACCTAATATTGTTTCTTCCTTCATTACTACTACTACAGTAAAGGAACAACTCATAATATTGCTACTTCCTCAATTACTACTAGAGTAATGCAACAACTCATAATATTGCTACTTCCTCCTTTACTTCTACTAAGGTAATGCAACAACTCATAATATTGCTACTTCCTCCATTACTACTAGAGTAATGCAACAACACATAATATTGCTACTTCCTTCATTACTACTAGAGTAATGCAACAACTCATAATATTGCTACTTCCTCCATTACTACTAGAGTCATGCAACAACACAAACTATTGCTACTTCCTTCATTACTACTAGAGTAATGCAACAACACATAATATTGCTACTTCCTTCATTACTACTAGAGTAATGCAACAACACATAATATTGCTACTTCCTCCATTACTACTAGAATAATGCAACAACACATAATATTGCTACTTCCTTCATTACTACTAGAATAATGCAACAACACATAATATTGCTACTTCCTCCATTACTACTAGAGTAATGCAACAACACCTAATATTGCTATTTCCTTCATTACTACTAGAGTAATGCAACAACACATAATATTGCTATTTCCTTCATTACTACTACTAGAGTAAAGCAACAACACATAATATTGCTATTTCCCCCCATTACTACTAGAGTAATGCAACAACACATAATATTGCTACTTCCTTCATTACTACTAGAGTAATGCAACAACACATAATATTGCTACTTCCTCCATTACTACTAGAGTAATGCAACAACACATAATATTGCTACTTCCTCCATTACTACTAGAGTAATGCAACAACACCTAATATTGCTATTTCCTTCATTACTACTATAGTAATGCAACAACACATAATATTGCTACTTCCTTCATTACTACTAGAGTAATGCAACAACTCAAAATATTGCTGTTTCCTCCATTACTACTAGAGTAATGCAACAACACATAATATTGCTACTTCCTTCATTACTACTAGAGTAATGCAACAACACATAATATTGCTACTTCCTTCATTACTACTAGAGTAATGCAACAACACATAATATTGCTATTTCCTTCATTACTACTACTAGAGTAAAGCAACAACACATAATATTGCTATTTCCCCCATTACTACTAGAGTAATGCAACAACACATAATATTGCTACTTCCTTCATTACTACTAGAGTAATGCAACAACACATAATATTGCTACTTCCTCCATTACTACTAGAGTAATGCAACAACACATAATATTGCTACTTCCTCCATTACTACTAGAGTAATGCAACAACACCTAATATTGCTATTTCCTTCATTACTACTATAGTAATGCAACAACACATAATATTGCTACTTCCTTCATTACTACTAGAGTAATGCAACAACTCAAAATATTGCTGTTTCCTCCATTACTACTAGAGTAATGCAACAACACATAATATTGCTACTTCCTTCATTACTACTAGAGTAATGCAACAACACATAATATTGCTACTTCCTTCATTACTACTAGAGTAATGCAACAACACATAATATTGCTACTTCCTTCATTACTACAAGAGTAATGCAACAACACATAATATTGCTACTTCCTTCATTACTACTATAGTAATGCAACAACACATAATATTGCTACTTCCTCCTTTACTTGTACTAGAGTAATGCAACAACACCTAATATTGCTGCTTCCTTCATTACTACTATAGTAATGCAACAACACATAATATTGCTACTTCCTTCATTACTACTAGAGTAATGCAACAACACATAATATTGCTACTTCCTCCATTACTACTACTAGAGTAATGCAACAAATCATAATATTGCTACTTCCTCCTTTACTACTAGAGTAATGCAACAACACATAATATTGCTACTTCCTTCATTACTACTAGAGTAATGCAACAACACATAATATTGCTACTTCCTCCATTACTACTACTAGAGTAATGCAACAAATCATAATATTGCTACTTCCTCCTTTACTTCTACTAGAGTAATGCAACAGCACATAATATTGCTACTTCCTTCATTACTACTAGAGTAATGCAACAACACATAATATTGCTACTTCCTTCATTACTACTAGAGTAATGCAACAACACATAATATTGCTACTTCCTTCATTACTACTAGAGTAATGCAACAACTCATAATATTGCTACTTCCTCCTTTACTTCTACTAGAGTAATGCAACAACACATAATATTACTACTTCCTTCATTACTACTAGAGTAATGCAACAACACATATTATTGATATTTCCTCCATTACTACTACTAGAGTAAAGCAACAACACATAATATTGCTACTTTCTCCTTTACTTGTACTAGAGTAATGCAACAACACCTAATATTGCTGTTTCCTCCATTACTACTAGAGTAATGCAACAACACCTAATATTGCTATTTCTTCCATTACTATTAGAGTAATGCAACAACACATAAAATTGCTACTTCCTTCATTACTACTAGAGTAATGCAACAACACATAATATTGCTATTTCCTCCATTACTACTACTAGAGTAAAGCTTCTACTTTCATCAACTAATACAAGAACAATAACAACCACTACCACTACCTTTACCTGTTATTCAGCTTCTAGTTCAACTTCTTCTGTATTACTAAAATTACAGAAATATTAGCTACACTACTTCAAGTTCAACTGTAGCCTCAACTAAAACTTCAACTTCTACTACTTAGGGTTGGGCAGTATTGTTTAACCGGTGGTTGTGACCGGTTGAAATTATGCCGGTTAATACGCATCAAGTCGTCAGTACTGGTCAATTGTATTTTTTAAGCTCATCAATTGCAGCATCTTTTTTTATACAAACAAAGTTAAAATATATGATTATAATTTTAAATTAAAACATCTTTAAATATTAATGTTGGCATTTTATGTTTGATATTTTATTTGCTTTTGAAAGTATTTATAAGATGGTCAAAATAGTTTTAATACTGTTCAAATGTATAATGTTACATTAACCTGCATGTAATTGTTGATACAAAATAAGAATATTGTTTGATTAGCGCCAGGGCTGGACTGTAATAATTAATCAGCATTTCAAGCAGTAAACACTTTCCTGACAATATTCTGATGTGGTCAATATTAGTAAAGTCGGCTATCTTTATTTGATTTTTACTATAATTAAAAAAGCTTTTTATTGCAATTTATATATATTTAGTTATTGACATTATTTTGCTATTCATGTGCATCATAATTCAAGGAAAAGTGTATTTTATGTGGTCTCACTAAATAAAAAAAATAAATCCTGGTCAGCTGAAAACTTTAATTGTAAATTGATGCCTCATTGGACTGTCTTTTTCCTGATATGTGTTTCTAAAACCTGTAATGATACAAAGCTCTTGATTCTGTCATTGCTGCTTTTATTAATGTCATTGACACCTGCTGAATAAAGAATAAACAATGACTTGCCCCATGGGCAATAAACAGTAAATGGGATAGACTAGGCTGGGGAAAAGGGGCTGGTCATTTGATTTCATGGTGGGCGGTTGATAGTCCACTGACTTTTTAAACATGCAAAGAATCTGGCTTTTTTTTTACTTTATTTACTTCTAATAGGTATTTCTACTGCTGCTGTTGCTGCTGCTAATATAACTTGTCTGCCACAAATACTTCCACTACTTGTACTACTACTTTTACTACAAGTACTTCCTATGTTACTTTAAACATCTTGACACATATGCACAATAATGGTCTGATGCAATTTAAATAGAAGTATATATTTCATTGAAATTTGGGGTTCACTGACTGGCAATTTGGTGGTATGTGCATTCTTTGAAGCAAAACTTTTCTGGGTCTTTCCGACAGACAACAAATAACTTTTCGCGATTCATTATAAATATAAAACACACTTAATTAGTGGCGTCTAACCTTTAAGCAACAAAAAATAATTGTCAATACTTTTGGCATGAAAATGACTACTGATAAGCAAACCGTTTAACAATGTTTTAATAATGACTTTGCCATTTGAAGACATTTTAAAAAACATTTTACTGATTTCTCCGAATTTAGGGGTCATGGTGTGTAAATGTGAAGGAAAAATGCTCTCAAAAGATTCTGTCATCACCCAGCATGTGTATTGGGTGTATTATAGTCTAAAGATAATGTGTTTTAATGATATTTTTTACAGTTGTATTTTTAATGTTTAAAAAAACAAGCTGCCTATGGCTGAGCG
Organism: Sinonovacula constricta; assembly: GCA_007844125.1. Taxonomy (NCBI): domain Eukaryota; kingdom Metazoa; phylum Mollusca; class Bivalvia; order Cardiida; family Solecurtidae; genus Sinonovacula; species Sinonovacula constricta. Next base: position 43,181,802 of record CM017568.1, on the reverse strand, counting down.
TTTAGAGTGGCTGACTTAAAACTCCTCAGCCCCTCACCGCATGGGTTCAAGTCTTGGTCGGGCGAGAACTTTCATGTGGGGAGGTTTTCCAGCTAACCTTTGGTGCGCCAGTGGTCCTACCCAGACATAATTCTGGGGTCATCCTACACCAATAATAAGCTAGACATTGCTAATATGACCATTATTGTGTCGGTGGTGCGATGTAACAAAAAACAACAACAAACAACAACAACAACAACAACAAAACAACAGGCATTTTAATTATCTAAACCTGCACCAGGATCCAATATCATACAGCAGTGATATGAGTCAAACTCGCTGAGAACAAGAACTGATATACACAGTGACACATATGAAAATAGTGTTTGTTCACTAAATGGTATTTGTGTTCTATTTCTCTGAATTATCTGTGATCTAGCAAGCATTATACTTTATGTGTTCACCTTAGGGTGAAAGTTTGACACAAAAATTAAGTTGAAATGTGGATAAATTCCTTGACAACAGTGTTCTCCATTTTTGTAAAATCTGTTTTTAACAGGTCAGCATGATGTTCTATACAAAACGGGGTCCCTTACATAGGATTATGTGCTTTTTAGTGTCATACATTAATCAGGAATATCTTGATATCCCTTAAAATCTTACATCTATATCTTGGGCAGCTGTATTAAGCCAACGCTGCATAGATAACTATTTTTTAACTAGGACAACCACGTGACAACTCACTTTTGAGGTTACCTTACATCGTCTTTCGGGTAATCTGCTCTGACGCCGGTATCTATTTTAAGCAGAGATCATTATCATGCTTATTTATAGATTTATATATATACAGACCATCTTTAACAGGTCTTGTCTAGTTAAGCTAACTTTTGATAGCTATGTGTGATTTCTCCATTTTTATTGTAAGGGATCTCATTTATAAGTGGAAAGTAGCAATTGTATGCGTTTGTGCAAGTATTTGTTCACACATAGTAACGGTTGTTGATTAAGGATGTTGACACTAGTGTTACTCATAGACTAAACTAAATAATTGCACATAAAATGTGTCATTGCCAGATAAATAATGGAGACAAGCAAGTATTACCTGTGTGTGCATGTTATTTCTCTGGTGTGTTCTGTGTAAATATCTCGAGAAAGGATTTACAGATTCAATGTTGTATTTCATTATTATGCTAAATAAGCAGATTATATAACAGATGTGTGTATTGTTTTATTTTACTTAATCCAGTTACTGTTTTGCCATCTATGCAGAGTGACAAACTTAGGAAATAATCTACAAAACAATTCAAATTGTCTTACAATTATATCGAAACAAAATAATAACGGTATAGTAACATACCAATGCGCATTACATACCAAAAGAAACCTGCGTAAATACAATAAAAGGACATGTTACTTTCTAAAGGAGACAAAAATTGTATTTGAACTAAATATAATTAATAACTAAATGTACACTTTGATTAAAATGAGCAAGTAATGATGCTCTGAAATTACAAGCCTAATTTAGTGCTATGTCATCGCTCTTTAATGCAACAATTATTATAAAACACGCACAATTAAGTGAAACAAGTAGCACTTTAAAAACATTTAACTGTATATATGTATACATGTCGTGTTCATAAACAATGTTCAGAAATGGTAAAATGGTTGTCGCACAATGTAGACCATGCAAGTTTGATGTTCAATAACGTTTAATTAAACTTCATTGTATAAACATTTTAAAATTAAGTATTTCAGCGCTCAGTTGTACATATCTGACATAATATTTCGTCATAAGTCTAGATCTGTGTATATCTTTTCTATACTTATTAAAAACATTAAATATTGTATTTTCAATTAAGCAATTCTTTGTTTAGTATAGGCACGTGGGTCTCCAAAACACAGCCAGTGTAAAATAAGCTCTAGGTGTCTGTGTTTGAATGTAATCTATAACTTAATTACTCAAACCTCGATGAACATAAACACGTACCCCCTCTCTGCCACTGTCATCCCACCCCGGTTCATAAAAGCTTCAATGCCGGTAAAGGATAAAAATGGGGCTTTAATTTATAATTAACTAAAGATTTATTTACATTATCTACAAAATAAGTATAAAGAAGCTTCCAAAAAAGTCATACGCCATGTACAAGCATGTAAAACTGTCAAGGAGACAACTGTTGATATGAGTCCCATAAACCAGGTTTAACACAGTTTTCTGGAATGCCTTTGATGATGTACCTATTTCAAAACTGACACTTTTTACAAGTAATTACAAGTAATTTAATTTACATAATATGCACATACATGTAGTGTCTGTATGTTCTGGAAATTTGAAAATGTGCGCGCATTGAGTCAATGAGTGCGCCTCCCGTCATAACCCGCTACTGCGGGTGGCGTCCGGTGCCCTTTACAGCTCGTTTGTACATGTCATTCAGCAATAATGACCACACAAAAATATATACATATTTAAATGGCACGGCGCCTTTCAAGTTCCAACATCACGATGTACCGACCAACATCACCGATGCATTAGAGTGCCACACAAGAGGACCCGGATTCAAATTTTACAACAGGCAACCAAAGCGTATCGTTGACAATAAATGTATACTACTGATATAGGTACATTGTGTCACGAACATGTAGAAATATTTTTTACTAAACCTACAGTGTAGAATTGCACATGCACACTGCACGCTCTTAAAATATAAATACAAGGTACCCAAGAAATGCGAAAAGATAGACACAATATTGTGAAGTTGATTAATTACACAATCACTTTTGTGGATTGTTTTGTTGTGTGTGTTTGTTTGTTGTTGTTTTGGTGGTTTTTTTGTTGCTTCTGTTTTTGTTTGTATATCTTGCAGTGTTTGCAAGTAATGATGTGGTTCACGTGATGCCTTTTCCTACGTGTACTTTGTCAAAGCACACTGTTATTCTTAAACTTAACATAATTGACAGTGTATTGTCAACGGAACGTCAATTTTCGGTGCTGTGACAAATTTTAAGATGTTGATTCATATGACTATAAATGTAAGAAATTTCAACTTCATGTTTATTTTATGAACACTATATACATTGATATCCAAAGCAATAAATTATAATATCTATCGGTTATACGGAAGGTAGTCAAGGTAAAACCCCGTAAAACCCTTGTTATATTAAACAAATGGTTACTTGAAATATACAGTCCTAGGACTTTTATTTAAACCTTCTTTAGAAAATGTAATCGTCTTATGACAATATACTCGGTTTAGCACAGTTGCCCAATGCCCGAAACCACCCTCAACCCAGTTCACAAAGGGTTAAGTGTCGGGAAAGAATAAAAAAGAAGCTTAAATGTATAACGAACTAAATGTTTATTTACAATATCTGCAAGATAAGAATAAAGAAGTCTCCTTAAAATACTTAAAAAGTCATACCCCAAGAGAAAGTACATTTGAGTGTATGCTGTCCTCAGTAGGTGGTTAGGTCCTAAATGGCTTGTGTGTTTAGGAGACATCGGACGTAAAGAATTCCCAGTGCGAAGTTTTAAACATGATTGTCATCATTTTCAGGTAAATGGTATGGTTTTAAATTATAAGCGCGAAAATAAGAAACCAAATAACCAGTTTTATTTGCAATTGAGGAAAAATAGATAGACTCTCCTTGTACTTTGCTAAATGGTTATGAGAAAAACGCTTCACGAGCATTTGAATTTTATTGAAAAGAAATTACAAGAATTAAGTCCTACCAAGTGTCGGTCTGCCGTAAAACCCATACTCAGACGCCTTAAGACCATTAACCAGGTCCTCAATGTCTGGTGTGTATAGGAGACACCGGATATAAAGAGTAACGCTTAATTGCATCTCCAATACTCGATTGCAAAGTACTAATAAAACGTGTTTTTCATTTATGAAGAAAGGAACAATTTACTTATGAAGTACCTTCAGGAAATCCCAACCAATCACACCACAAAAGCAATATTTGTGTGTGTGTGTGTGCGTGCGTGCGTGCATGTGTGCGTGTGTGCATGTGCGTGTGTGTGTGTGTGTGTGTGTGTGTGCGTGCGTGTGTGTGTGTGTGTTTGTGTGTGTGTGTGTATTTTAAATATATAGAAATTTTAAACAGGGTTTGTTAGCTGTATTTAAGATGCAATTTATTTATTTTTTGGCTCAGGAGTGCCAAAAAACCAAGTGCTTTGCAAACTGAATCACATTTTTAAAAATATGTTTGTTATCTGATTAAAGCAGATGTATCGCTGGGTTGATTGTGACAACGTGTTGTGCAGACCTGACATGGTCAACATTCATTATCTCAATATCTCGACAGCAGGCTGTCATTTTCTTAATATCGCGACACTAGACTGTAATTTTCTGAATATCGCGACACTAGACTGTCATTATCTCAATATCTTGACACAAGACTGTCATTATCTCAATATCTTGACACAAGACTGTCATTATCTCAATATCTCGACACAAGACTGTCATTATCTCAATATCTCGACACTAGACTGTCATTATCTCGACACTAGACTGTCATTATCTCAATATCTCGACACTAGACTGTCATTATCTCGGCACTTGACTGTCATTATCTCAATATCTCGACACTAGACTGTCATTATCTCAATATCTCGACACTAGATTGTTTTTATCTCAATATCTCGACACTAGACTGTTATTATCTCAATATCTCGACACTAGACTGTCATTATCTCGACACTTGACTGTCCTTATTTAAACACTTGACTGTCATTATCTCGACATTAGACTGTCCTTATCTAGACACTTGATCGTCATTATCTCGACACTAGACTGTCATTATCTAAATTGATACTAGACTGTCATTGTCTCAACATCTCGACACTAGACTGTCATTATCTCGACAATTGACTGTAAATATCTCAATATCTCGACACTAGAATATCATTATCTCAATATCTCGACACAAGACTGTTATTATCTCAATATCTCGACACTAGACTGTCATTAATTCAATGTCTCGATACTTGACTGTCATTATCTCAATATCTCGACGCTAGACTCGTTATCTCAATATCTCGACATAAGGCTGTCATTATCTCAAAATCTCGGCACTAGATTGTCATTATCACGACACTAGACTGTTATGATCTTAATATCTCGACACTAGACTGTCATTATCTCAATATCTCGACACTAGACTCATTATCTAAATATCTCGATATATTGAAATAAGACTGTCATTATCTCAATATCTTGACACTAGACTGTCATTATCTCAATATCTTGACACAAGACTGTAATTATATCAATATCTCGACACTAGACTGTCATTATATCGACACTAGACTGTCATTATCTCAATATCTCGACTCTAGACTGTCAATATCTCAATATCTCGACACTAGACTGTAAATATCTCCATATCTCGACCCTAGGCTGTCATTATCTCGACACTTGACTGTCATTAACTCAATATCTCGACACTAGACTGTAAATATATCAATATCTCGACACAAGACTGTCATTATCTCGACACTAGACTGTCATTATCGCAATATCTCGACACTAGACTGTCAATATTTCAATATCTCGACACTAGGCTGTCATTATTTCGACATTTGACTGTCATTAACTCAATATCTCGACAATAGACTGTCATTATCTCAATATCTCTACACTAGACTGTAAAAATATCATCATCTCGACACTAGGCTGTCATTATCTCGACACTTGACTGTCATTAACTCAATATCTCGACACTAGACTGTAAATATATCAATATCTCGACACAAGACTGTCATTATCTCGACACTAGATTGTCATTATCGCAATATCTCGACAATAGACTGTCAATATCTCAATATCTCGACACTAGGCTGTCATTATTTCGACATTTGACTGTCATTAACTCAATATCTCGACACTAGACTGTCATTATCTCAATATCTCTACACTAGACTGTAAATATCTCAATATCTCGACACTAGACTGTCATTATCTCAATAGCGCGACTCTAGACTGTCATTATCTCAAAATCTCGACACTAGACTGTAATTATCTCAATATCTCGACACTAGACTGTCATTATCTCAATATATCGACTATAGACTGTCATTATCTCAATATCTCGACACTAGACTGTAAATATCTCAATATCTCGACACTAGACTGTCATTATCTCGACACTTGACTGTCCTTATCTAAACACTTGACTGTCATTATCTCGACATTAGACTGTCCTTATCTAGACACTTGATTGTCATTATCTCGACGCTAGACTGTCATTGTCTCAATATCTTAATACTGGACTGTCATTGTCTCAACATCTCGACATTGAACTGTCATTATCTAGACAAATGACTGTTATTATCTCAATATCTCGACATTAGTCTGTCATTATCTCAATATTTCGACACTAGACTGTCATTATCTAGACAATTAACTGTCATTATCTCAATATCTCGACATTAGACTGTCATTATCTCAATATCTCGACACTAGACTGTCATTATATCAAAATCTCGACTCTAGACTGTTATTATCTCAATATCTCGACACTAGACTGTAAATATCTCAATATCTCGACACTAGACTCTCATTATCTCGACACTAGACTGTCATTATCCCATTATCTCGACACTAGACTGTAAATATCTCAATATCTCGACAATAGACTGTCATTATCTCAATATCCCAACTCTAGACTGTCATTATCTCAATATCTCGACATTAGACTGTCATTATCTCAATATATCGACTCTAGACTGTCATTATCTCAATATCTCGACACTAGACTGTAAATATCTCAATATCTCGACTCTAGACTGTCATTTTCTCAATATCCCGACTCTAGACTGTCATTATCTCAATATCTCGACACTAGACTGTAAATATCTCAATATCTCGACTCTAGACTGTCATTTTCTCAATATCCCGACTCTAGACTGTCATTATCTCAATATCTCGACACTAGACTGTAAATATCTCAATATCTCGACATTAGACTGTCATTATCTCAATATATCGACTCTAGACTGTCATTATCTCAATATCTCGACACTAGACTGTAAATATCTCAATATCTCGACACTAGACTGTAAATATCTCAATATCTCGACACTAGACTCTCATCATCTCGACACTAGACTCTCATTTTCTCGACACTAGACTGTAATTATCTCAATATCTCGACACTAGACTGTCATTTTCTCGACACTAGACTGTAATTATCTCAAAATCTCGACACTAGACTGTCATTTTCTCAATATCCCGACTCTAGACTGTAATTACCTCAATATCTCGACACTATAGTGTCATTATCTCAATATCTCGACACTATAGTGTCATTATCTCAATATCCCGACTCTAGACTGTCATTTTCTCAATATCCCGACTCTAGACTGTCATTATCTCAATATCTCGACATTAGACTGTAAATACCTCAATATCTCGACACTATAGTGTCATTATCTCAATGTCTCGACACTAGACTGTCATTATCTCAAAATCTCGACTCTAGACTGTCATTATCTCAAAATCTCGACACTAGACTGTCATTTTCTCAATATCCCGACTCTAGACTGTAATTACCTCAATATCTCGACACTATAGTGTCATTACCTCAATATCTCGACACTATAGTGTCATTATCTCAATATATCGACTCTAGACTGTCATTTTCTCAATATCCCGACTCTACACTGTCATTATCTCAATATCTCGACATTAGACTGTAAATACCTCAATATCTCGACACTATAGTGGCATTATCTCAATTTCTCGACACTAGACTGTCATTATCTCAAAATCTCGACTCTAGACTGTCATTATCTCAATATCTCGACACTAGACTCATTATCTCAATATCTCGACAATAGACTGTCATTTTCTCTATATCTCGACACCAGACTGTAAATATCTCAACATCTCAACAATAGACTATCATTATCTCTATATCTGGACACTAGACTGTCATTATCTCTATATCGGGACACTAGAGTGTAAGCAAATAAGCGATTCCACTTCCATATTTAAAACCTTAGCAAATCTACGCCTGTGTTTAAACCTGGGACCTGAAGATGCAATACTTGTTGAAGACTGCTTAGATTTCTAAAATTTCTAGAGGGTATATCTTAAGTCTTTTACACATTATCTTGGTATGCCTTTGTCAGTCATGAACAAAAGACTCATTGCCTTGATGATTACACACTTAACTTTGAACTGTATTCTACTGTGACTATTTTGTCTGATGATTACTCACTAAAGTGTGACCATGCTGCATAAACATTGATGAACTTTATCAAATATCACTTTAAATTGAATTACACATGGCAATATGAATAACCAAGAGACATGTATATGTAGACTCAAAGATGTTAGTCAACTGTTCTAATATAGCCAGAGCTGTTGTTCATACAAAAGACAGGTACTGACACTTGATTCTGACAGTTTGTAAGAAGGCATTGTAACTTTTAATCCAATCCATGCGGTACCTTGCAATATAGACAGTGACATGCCAAATGACATGAACTCATTTTGACTGGGAAAAGTATTATTTCCTTAAATAGTAATTGAAAAGTATACACTTACTTACTGAATAAATTTTAAATAATCATTTATTAAAAGCATTTCATTTTAACAATAATATAATACATAAACATCATATAATGGCTCATTGACTGATATTGGATATTAATAAATACGAAAATATATCAAAGTCCTATGAGCATTGTAAAATATATTATAGTTTGAAAAGGCACTGGACAAAGGTATTTACACGCCAGTTAAATGTAAAAGTTGCAACAAAACTGTGACGGAACATTATGTTAAATAATGCAAACCCAACAGTTACCACCTTGGAATAGTCAGTCGGCAAAAAGACCTACTGAGTGGCTGAAAATGGGTTTACAGAGCTGTGACCTCGTACTTCGAAAGGGGTTCCTCAAATGCAAACAATGAAAAGAAATCATATCTACTTGAAACAAAACTGTTCAACGTATGACGTATTCTTACAACCCAGTGATGACGTCATTAAAAATAAGTCCAATGTAAAGTGGAAGAATAGAATCAAATTCAGTAGTTACTGTGTTTGCCAGCAAGGTCGGACCATTCCTAAGGCTATAAAAATACACTACAATAACATATTTGCATGTTTACTTAATTTAAAATGCCATTTGTTGCTTTTAATGATAAATTCTTACTTTTCTGCGCTTATGATATATAGTTGGTCTAATCGAAGTAGATTAAGATGATGTCTAAGATGAACTTAAAAAGCATAATAAATTAAAACAAGGATTGTAAGCTGCATTTAAGATAAAGATTTGTTTGTTGCTTTTTTCGCCCAGGATTGCTTAAAAAGCTTTAAAAGCCGTGCCGGGTAAAATGCTTCACATTTCCTTTTTTTTTTCTTTTTTGTGAACTGATTCATAAATTAGGGTTAAATGCAATTTTATGCCAAAATATTTCATTTATCCTGTGATAGTGGTTATTTGATTAAGACATTTCGTGACATAAATGGGGATTAATAAGGTTCTGGCCACACAGTGCCAAACAATCACGGAGTCTTAAGTAACTTAGTGTTCACTCTATAAAAATTCGATCATTGGATTATATTTAAACTACTACAGAAATCTAGGACACCAACAAACAGTGTCTGGCAGAATCTGGCAAATTAACCTGGCAGTGTTGACGTTTTTGTTTATTTTTTAAAAAATATCTAGATGTGCTTGATCAATATTTTTCTTCTTGATAAGTTGATAGTGTAGTTTTTGTTTGTTGGTTTTATCGTCCCACCAACAGTATGTCAGTAATTTGGATACGGTGCCCTTTGAATACAAGGATTTAAAGAATTTACTCATGCAAGAAGCAATATGTACCACAAAGGTGAAGTATCATCAAATAGAATGAATAACGATACTTTAATATTTGATTGGAATATACGGACATTTTCCAAATTAAAAACATATTTTTGTAGAGATAGAAAAATCACAGTCTCGTTAACAAATGTACTAACCCCTACATACATCACATCGTTGTTATAATGTACCTCTTGGCTATAAATGTAATATTTTGTGCCGAAATAAACTTTGTATTGTATTGTATTGTATTGTTTTAGGACTTCCACAAAATTTCAAACACTGCCATATATCTCAAACTTCCTAGCAAGAAGTACAGCCGTTTCGCTGACCACGTGTTAACAATTGTTATACAGTTATAATTATTATAAGCATTAGGCAGTTATTGATGAATATATTTCCTTTTGATAAAATTACAAGCTTTGTAATTGACATTTTGCATATCATTCCATTGTTAATTGCAGACCAACCTTCAACAGTACGAGTGAAGTATAGAACTAGTGAAGTATAGTACGAGTGAAGTATAGTACGAGTGAAGTATAGTACAAGTGAAGTATAGTACAAGTGAAGTATAGTACGAGTGAAGTATAGTAGAAGTGAAGTATAGAACGAGTGAAGTATAGTACGAGTGAAGTATAGTACGAGTGAAGTGTAGTACAAGTGAAGTATAGTACAAGTGAAGTATAGTACAAGTAAAGTATAGTATAAGTGAAGTATAGTATACGTGAAGTATAGTACTTGTGAAGTATAGTGTTATGTACAATAGTACACCAGCGTTTAAGGTTACGCTAGTCGGGTTAAGGGTTGTTTACCGTTGTGGTTTTGATGACGTAGCATTCGCGTAACTGCTAGAAGAAAAGGATCATGCTAGAAAGTTCAATTGTTTATTTTTGACTGGTTTTCGAGAATGTTCTGGGTACGTGAATGTTCTGGAAATTTTTTGTATATATATATATATATATATATATATATATATATATATATATATATATATATATATATATATATATATATATATATATATATATATATATATATATATATATAAGGGCGTGTTTGTCGAAATTAAGTGAAGTTTGGAAGTTTGGAAGTTTGAATAAAAAGTTTACTTTAGAGATTGGACATATAATTTGGAAATACTTGCAGCTTCTATTTTAAATCTTTCTGTGTTGGAACTTACGTGGACTTACTATATTCTACAGTGATATAAATATTAAAGTGTTGAATTTGGATTATATTATTAACATTCGTGTATTGTTCTACCTTTGGATTATTTCAACTGTGCTTATGTACGAGGACATTCTACAAGTAACTGTTCAGGATTATTCGTTGTTGGATTATTTGTTGCATTGTTAAAGGGACACCTCCTAAAGGGACAAACTGTAAGCTAATATTTATTTTGCCTTCTGAAATTTTGTTTCGTTTATTTGTTATTGTCTTATTACGCCATATTTTTAATTATTTTTAAAATAAAACATTATTGTACAAGTTTGTTGCTGGCTTGTTCTTTCTGTTACACCATTCGTCGTTTAGTAAACGTGCCACTTTATAAATAAACTTATATAGCGCGACAGGTCGTAACAATAGTATAAGTGAAGTATAGTACGAGTGAAGTATAGTACGAGTGAAGTATAGTGCGAGTGAAGTATAATAATAGTAAAGTATAGTAAGAGTGAGGTAAAGAACAAATGAAGTATATTACACATGAAGTATAGTACAAGAGAAGTATAGTACAAGTGAAGTATAGTATTAGGGAAGTATAGTAAGAGTGAAGGATGGAACAAATGAAGTATATTAAACATGAAGTATAGTACAAGAGAAGTATAGTACAAGTGAAGTTTAGTATTAGTGACGTATAGTACAGGTGAAGTATAGTACGAGTGAAGTATAGTATTAGTGAAGTAAAGTACAAGTGAAGTATAGTACGAGTGAAGTATAGTACGAGTGAAGTATAGTACAAGTGAAGTATAGTACGAGTGCAGTAGAGTACAAATAAAGTATATTACAAATGAAGTATATTACAAATGAAGTATAGTAAAAATGAAGTATAGTACGAGTAAAAAATAGTACAAGTGAAGTATAGTACGAGTGAAGTATATTACAAATAAAGTATATTACAAATGAAGTATATTACAAATGAAGTATAGTACAAGTGAAGTATAGTACAAGTGAAGTATAGTACAAGTGAAGTATAGTACGAGTGAAGTGTAGTACAAATGATGTATAGTACGAGTGAAGTATATTACAAGTGAAGTATAATACAAGTGAAGTATAGTACGAGTGAAGTATATTACAAATGAAGTATAGTACGAGTGAAGTAAAGTACAAGTGAAGTATAGTACGATTGAAGTATAGTACAAATGAAGTATAGTACGAGTGAAGTATATTACAAGTGAAGTAAAGTACAATTGAAGTATAGTACGAGTGAAGTATATTACAAATGAAGTATAGTACGAGTGAAGTATAGTACAAGTGAAGTATAGTACGAGTGAAGTATAGTTCGAGCGAAATATAGTACGACGGAAGTATAGTACGAGCGAAGTATAGTACGAGTGTTTTACTGGATCCAGCAAGTTTTAAGGTAGTTTTTTTTCTCTTTTTTGTTCAAAGTTTGTATAGGCCAAGTTCAAATCTGCTTAACTTCCACAAAATATTGTTGATAGTCTTAACAAACATTTTAAAGCCAAATATTTCAGTCAAAGCATTGTTCTTCCCCAATATTTGCCATCACTGTCACCATCAAGAATATTTTCTATAACCCGTCTTAGGAACAATAGGTAACAAGCGGCATTTGGTCCAATCAACAAATTATCCTCATCCATATTCGTTCTTTTTATGTTGAATACCAATTAATTGTAATGGTAATGAACTTAATTACTTAACTTAGTTGCCCAATCACGTTTTGTGTTGGTGTTTAAGTTTACAATACAACCTATAATTAAAATAAAAAATATCAATAATCCATCTTCAACGATTTTCAGAACGCAAACTCCAACATTATTAATGCCATTGAGTTTTGATGAAACATGCCATTTCAATAATATTCCTATTGATAGACTTTTAATTTAGTTGACAAAAAAAACAGCAATGTAGGGGTCAAGAAACAATAATTGCTGACCCACTTTTTAACGGCAACTACAAGCATTATCTGTATTAGTGTAGAACACGATTCACTGTGGAGACTGAGTTGCTACATTCTTACTTTATATGGCGATGTATTGCATTAATTTTTGTCTAATTATTTGATGCTTTAACATATTAACTTTACAGTTAAAACACCCAACGACTGCCTGTTACTACAACTGATAGTTCAAATCTGCCCAAAAGCCATATTTTATGTGCATTCATGGTATGACATACATGGTATGAAATTGTCATTGACAACACTGCCATTCATGGTATGAAATTGTCATTGACAACACTGCCATTCATGGTATGAAATTGTAATTGACAACACTGCCATTCATGGTATGAAATTGACATCGACAACACTGGCATTTATGGTATAAAATTGGTATCGACAACACTGGCATTCATGGTATGAAATTGACATCGACAACACTGGCATTCATGGTATGAAATTGTCAATGACAACACTGCCATTCATGGTATGAAATTGTAATTGACAACACTGCCATTCATGGTATAAAATTGACATTTACAACACTGCCATTCATGGTATGAAATTGACATCGACAACACTGCCATTCATGGTATAAAATTGACATTGACAACACTGACATTCATGGTATGAAATTGTCATTGATAACACTGCCATTCATGGTATAAAATTGACATTGACAACACTGACATTCATGGTATGAAATTGTCATTGATAACACTGCCATTCATGGTATGAAATTGTCATTGACAACACTGCCATTCATGGTATGAAATTGACGTTGACAACACTGCCATTCATGGTATGAAATTGACATCGACAACACTGCCATTCATGGTATAAAATTGACATTGACAACACTGCCATTCATGGTATGAAATTGTCATTGACAACACTGCCATCCATGGTATGAAATTGTCATTGACAACACTGCCATTCATGGTATGAAATTGTAATTGACAACACTGCCATTCATGGTATAAAATTGACATTGACAACACTGCCATTCATGGTATGAAATTGTAATTGACAACACTGCCATTCATGGTATGAAATTGACATTGACAACACTGGCATTCATGGTATGAAATTGACATTGACAACACTGCCATTCATGGTATGAAATTGACATTGACAACACTGGCATTCATGGTATGAAATTGACAGTGACAACAATGCCATTCATGGTATGAAATTGACATTGACAACACTGGCATTCATGGTTAAAATTGACGTTGACAACACTGCCATTCATGGTATGAAATTGTAATTGACAACACTGCCATTCATGGTATGAAATTGACATTGACAACACTGGCATTCATGGTATGAAATTGACATTGACAACACTGCCATTCATGGTATGAAATTGACATTGACAACACTGGCATTCATGGTATGAAATTGACATTGACAACACTGCCATTCATGGTATGAAATTGACATTGACAACACTGCCATTCATGGTATGAAATTGACACTGACCACACTGGCATTCATGGTATGAAATTGACATTGACAACACTGGCATTCATGGTTAAAATTGACATTGACAACACTGCCATTCATGGTATGAAATTGACACTGACCACACTGCCATACATGGTATGAAATTGACATTGACAACACTGGCATTCATGGTTAAAATTGACATTGACAACACTGCCATTCATGGTATAAAATTGACATTGACAACACTGGCATTCATGGTATAAAATTGACATTGACAACACTGCCATTCATGGTATAAAAATGACATTGACAACAATGCCATTCATGGTATAAAATTGACATTGACAACACTGCCATTCATGGTATAAAATTGACATTGACAACACTGCCATTCATGGTATAAAATTGACATTGACAACACTGCCATTCATGGTATAAAATTGACATTGACAACACTGCCATTCATGGTATAAAATTGACATTGACAACACTGTCATTCATGGTATAAAATTGACATTGACAACACTGCCATTCATGGTATAAAATTGACATTGACAACACTGCCATTCATGGTATGAAATTGACATTGACAACACTGCCATTCATGGTATAAAATTGACATTGACAACACTGCCATTCATGGTATAAAATTGACATTGACAACACTGCCATTCATGGTATAAAATTGACATTGACAACACTGCCATTCATGGTATAAAATTGACATTGACAACACTGCCATTCATTGTATAAAATTGACATTGACAACACTGCCATTCATGGTATAAAATTGACATTGACAACACTGCCATTCATGGTATAAAATTGACATTGACAACACTGCCATTCATGGTATGAAATTGACATTGACAACACTGCCATTCATGATATGAAATTGACATTGACAACACTGCCATTCATGGTATAAAATTGACATTGACAACACTGCCATTCATAGTATAAAATTGACATCGACAACACTGGCATTCATGGCATGAAATTGTCATTGACAACACTGCCATTCATGGTATGAAATTGACATTGACAACACTGCCATTCATGGTATAAAATTGACATTGACAACACTGGCATTCCTGGTATAAAATTGACATTGACAACACTAGCATTCATGGTATGAAATTGACATTGACAACACTACCATACATGGTATAAAATTGACATTGACAACACTGCCATTCATAGTATAAAATTGACATTGACAACACTGGCATTCCTGGTATGAAATTGACATTGACAACACTGCCATTCATGGTATAAAATTGACATTGACAACACTGCCATTCATGGTATAAAATTGACATTGACAACACTGGCATTCATGGTATGAAAGTGACATTGACAACACTGGCATTCATGGTATAAAATTGACATTGACAACACTGGCATTCATGGTATGAAATTGACATTGACAACACTGGCATTCATGGTATGAAATTGACATTGACAACACTGGCATTCATGGTATGAAATTGACATTGACAACACTGGCATTCATGGTATGAAATTGACATTGACAACACTGCCGTTCATGGTATAAAATTGACATTGACAACAGACCGGCCGCAATAGCTCCGATGGTAGAGCGTCGGCTTGCGGATCGGGAGGTCGTGGGTTCGAACCCCGGCCGGGTCATACCAAAGACTTTAAAGTTGGTAGTAGTGGCTTTCCTCCTAACGCTCGGGGCTAAGGGGACAGCATTACGCCTGACTTGTCGGTGTCAGTATAATGGACCGGCCGGGTTCAGTCCCTGGGCACCTCATAAGTGCCCCTAAGCTATAATGATAGAAATATCGCTGCGCAGTATCAGCAAAAATGCCGGCTAATCCCAATCCCAATCCCATTGACAACATTGCCATTCATGGTATGAAATTGACATTGACAACACTGGCATTCATGGTATGAAATTTACATTGATAACATTGACATACATGGTATGAAATTGTAATTGACAACACTGGCATTCATGGTATAAAATTGACATTGACAACACTGCCATTCATGGTATGAAATTGATATTGACCACACTGACATACATGATATGAAATTGATATTGACCAAACTTCCATTCATGGTATGAAATTGACATCGACAACACTGGCATTCATGGTATGAAATTGTAATTGACAACACTGGCATTCATGGTATGAAATTGTAATTGACAACACTGCCATTCATGGTATGAAATTGTAATTGACAACACTGACATTCAAGGTATGAAATTGACATCGACAACACTGGCATTCATGGTATGACATTGTAATTGACAACACTGGCATTCATGGTGTAAAATTGACATTGACAACACTGCCATTCATGGTATGAAATTGTAATTGACAACACTGGCATTCATGGTATGAAATTGACATTGACAACACTGCCATTCATGGTATGAAATTGACATCGACAACACTGGCATTCACGGTATGAAATTGATATCGACAACACTGGCATTCATGGTATGAAATTGACATTGACAACACTGGCATTCATGGTATGAAATTAACATCGACAACACTGGCATTCATGGTATGAAATTGACATTGACCACACTGGCATTCATGGTATGAAATTGACATCGACAACACTGGCATTGATGGTATGAAATTGACATTGACAACACTGACATTCATGGTATGAAATTGACATCGACAACACTGACATTCATGGTATAAAATTGACATCGACAACACTGGCATTCATGGTATGAAATTGACATTGACCACACTGGCATTCATGGTATGAAATTGACATTGACAACACTGACATACATGATATGAAATTGATATCGACAACACTGGCATTCATGGTATGAAATTGTCCTTGACAACACTGGCATTCATGGTATAAAATTGACATTGACAACACTGGCATTCATGGTATGAAATTGTAATTGACAACACTGCCATTCATGCTATAAAATTGACGTTGACAACACTGCCATTCATGGTATAAAATTGACGTTGACAACACTGGCATTCATGGTATGAAACTGACGTTGACAACACTGGCATTCATGGTATAAAATTGACGTTGACAACACTGGCATTCATGGTATGAAACTGACGTTGACAACACTGGCATTCATGGTATGAAATTGACATTGACAACACTGCCATTCATGGTATGAAATTGACATTGACAACACTGCCATCCATGGTATGAAATTGTCATTGACAACACTGCCATTCATGGTATGAAATTGTAATTGACAACACTGCCATTCATGGTATAAAATTGACATTGACAACACTGCCATTCATGGTATGAAATTGTAATTAACAACACTGCCATTCATGGTATGAAATTGACATTGACAACACTGGCATTCATGGTATGAAATTGACATTGACAACACTGCCATTCATGGTATGAAATTGTAATTGACAACACTGCCATTCATGGTATGAAATTGACATTGACAACACTGGCATTCATGGTATGAAATTGACATTGACAACACTGCCATTCATGGTATGAAATTGACATTGACAACACTGGCATTCATGGTATGAAATTGACATTGACAACACTGCCATTCATGGTATGAAATTGACATTGACAAAACTGCCATTCATGGTATGAAATTGACACTGACCACACTGGCATTCATGGTATGAAATTGACATTGACAACACTGGCATTCATGGTTAAAATTGACATTGACAACACTGCCATTCATGGTATGAAATTGACACTGACCACACTGCCATACATGGTATGAAATTGACATTGACAACACTGGCATTCATGGTTAAAATTGACATTGACAACACTGCCATTCATGGTATAAAATTGACATTGACAACACTGGCATTCATGGTATAAAATTGACATTGACAACACTGCCATTCATGGTATAAAATTGACATTGACAACACTGCCATTCATGGTATAAAATTGACATTGACAACACTGGCATTCATGGTATAAAATTGACATTGACAACACTGCCATTCATGGTATAAAATTGACATTGACAACACTGCCATTCATGGTATAAAATTGACATTGACAACACTGCCATTCATGGTATAAAATTGACATTGACAACACTGCCATTCATGGTATAAAATTGACATTGACAACACTGCCATTCATGGTATAAAATTGACATTGACAACACTGCCATTCATGGTATAAAATTGACATTGACAACACTGCCATTCATGGTATGAAATTGTAATTGACAACACTGCCATTCATGGTATGAAATTGACATTGACAACACTGGCATTCATGGTATGAAATTGACATTGACAACACTGCCATTCATGGTATGAAATTGACATTGACAACACTGGCATTCATGGTATGAAATTGACATTTACAACAATGCCATTCATGGTATGAAATTGACATTGACAACACTGGCATTCATGGTTAAAATTGACATTGACAACACTGCCATTCATGGTATGAAATTGTAATTGACAACACTGCCATTCATGGTATGAAATTGACATTGACAACACTGGCATTCATGGTATGAAATTGACATTGACAACACTGCCATTCATGGTATGAAATTGACATTGACAACACTGGCATTCATGGTATGAAATTGACATTGACAACACTGCCATTCATGGTATGAAATTGACATTGACAACACTGCCATTCATGGCATGAAATTGACACTGACCACACTGGTATTCATGGTATGAAATTGACATTGACAACACTGGCATTCATGGTTAAAATTGACATTGACAACACTGCCATTCATGGTATGAAATTAACACTGACCACACTGCCATACATGGTATGAAATTGACATTGACAACACTGGCATTCATGGTTAAAATTGACATTGACAACACTGCCATTCATGGTATGAAATTGACATTGACAACACTGCCATTCATGGTATAAAATTGACATTGACAACACTGCCATTCATGGTATAAAATTGACATTGACAACACTGCCATTCATGGTATAAAATTGACATTGACAACACTGCCATTCATGGTATAAAATTGACATTGACAACACTGCCATTCATTGTATAAAATTGACATTGACAACACTGCCATTCATGGTATAAAATTGACATTGACAACACTGCCATTCATGGTATAAAATTGACATTGACAACACTGCCATTCATGGTATGAAATTGACATTGACAACACTGCCATTCATGGTATGAAATTGACATTGACAACACTGCCATTCATGATATGAAATTGACATTGACAACACTGCCATTCATGGTATAAAATTGACATTGACAACACTGCCATTCATGGTATAAAATTGACATCGACAACACTGGCATTCATGGCATGAAATTGTCATTGACAACACTGCCATTCATGGTATGAAATTGACATTGACAACACTGCCATTCATGGTATAAAATTGACATTGACAACACTGGCATTCCTGGTATGAAATTGACATTGACAACACTGGCATTCATGGTATGAAATTGACATTGACAACACTACCATACATGGTATAAAATTGACATTGACAACACTGCCATTCATGGTATAAAATTGACATTGACAACACTGGCATTCCTGGTATGAAATTGACATTGAGAACACTGCCATTCATCGTATAAAATTGACATTGACAACACTGCCATTCATGGTATAAAATTGACATTGACAACACTGGCATTCATGGTATGAAATTGACATTGACAACACTGGCATTCATGGTATAAAATTGACATTGACAACACTGGCATTCATGGTATGAAATTGACATTGACAACACTGGCATTCATGGTATGAAATTGACATTGACAACACTGGCATTCATGGTATGAAATTGACATTGACAACACTGCCGTTCATGGTATAAAATTGACATTGACAACAGACCGGCCGCAATAGCTCCGATGGTAGAGCGTCGGCTTGCGGATTGGGAGGTCGTGGGTTCGAACCCCGGCCGGGTCATACCAAAGACTTTAAAGTTGGTAGTAGTGGCTTCCCTCCTAACGCTCGGGGCTAAGGGGACAGCATTACGCCTGACTTGTCGGTGTCAGTATAATGGACCGGCCGGGTTCAGTCCCTGGGCACCTCATAAGTGCCCCTGTGCTATAATGATAGAAATATCGCTGCGCAGTATCAGCAAAAATGCCGGCTAATCCCAATCCCAATCCCATTGACAACACTGCCATTCATGGTATGAAATTGACATTGACAACACTGGCATTCATGGTATGAAATTTACATTGATAACATTGACATACATGGTATGAAATTGTAATTGATAACACTGGCATTCATGGTATAAAATTGACATTGACAACACTGCCATTCATGGTATGAAATTGATATTGACCACACTGACATACATGATATGAAATTGATATAGACCAAACTTCCATTCATGGTATGAAATTGACATCGACAACACTGGCATTCATGGTATGAAATTGTAATTGACAACACTGGCATTCATGGTATGAAATTGTAATTGACAACACTGCCATTCATGGTATGAAATTGTAATTGACAACACTGACATTCATGGTATGAAATTGACATCGACAACACTGGCATTCATGGTATGAAATTGTAATTGACAACACTGGCATTCATGGTATAAAATTGACATTGACAACACTGCCATTCATGGTATGAAATTGTAATTGACAACACTGGCATTCATGGTATAAAATTGACATTGACAACACTGCCATTCATGGTATGAAATTGACATCGACAACAATGGCATTCACGGTATGAAATTGATATCGACAACACTGGCATTCATGGTATGAAATTGACATTGACAACACTGGCATTCATGGTATGAAATTAACATTGACCACACTGCCATTCATGGTATGAAATTGACATTGACAACACTGGCATTCATGGTATGAAATTGACATTGACCACACTGGCATTCATGGTATGAAATTGACATCGACAACACTGGCATTGATTGTATGAAATTGACATTGACAACACTGACATTCATGGTATGAAATTGACATCGACAACACTGACATTCATGGTATGAAATTGACATCGACAACACTGGCATTCATGGTATGAAATTGACATTGACCACACTGGCATTCATGGTATGAAATTGATATTGACCACACTGCCATTCATGGCATAAAATTGATATTGACCACACAGGCATTCATGGCACAAACTGACAACACTAGCATTAATGGTATGAAATTGACATCAACAACACTGGCATTCATGGCATAAAATTGAAATTGACCACACTGGCATTCATGGCAAAAACTGACAACACTAGCATTCATGGTATGAAATTGACATCAACAACACTGGCATTCATGGCATAAAATTGATATCGACAACACTGGCATTCATGGCATAAAATTGAAATTGACAACACTGGCATTCATGGCATAAAATTGATATTGACAACACTGGCATTCATGGCATAAAATTGATATTGACAACACTGGCATTCATGGCATAAACTTGATATTGACAACACTTGCATTCATGGCATAAAATTGATATTGACCACACTGGCATTCATGGCATAAAATTGATATTGACAACACTGGCATTCATGGCATAAAATTGATATTGACAACACTGGCATTCATGGTATGAAATTGATATTGACAACACTGGCGTTCATGGCATAAAATTGATATTGACCACACTGGCATTCATGGCATAAAATTGATATTGACAACACTGGCATTCATGGCATAAAATTGATATTGACCACACTGGCATTCATGGTATGAAATTGATATTGACAACACTGGCATTCATGGAATAAAATTGATTTCGATCACACTGGCATTCATGGCATAAAATTGATATTGATCATACTGGCATTCATGGCATAAAATTGATATTGACCACACTGGCATTCATGGCATAAAATTGATCTTGACAACACTGGCATTCATGGAATAAAATTGATTTCGATCACACTGGCATTCATGTCATAAAATTGATATTGATCATACTGGCATTCATGGCATAAAATTGATATTGACCACACTGGCATTCATGGCATAAAATTGATATTGACCACACTGGCATTCATGGCATAAAATTGATATTGACCCAACTGGCATTCATGGTATGAAATTGACTTCGACAACACTGGCATTCATGGCATAAAATTGATATTGACCACACAGGCATTCATGGCAAAAACTGACAACACTAGCATTCATGGTATAAAATTGACATCAACAACACTGGCATTCATGGCCTAAAATTGATATTGACCACGCTGGCATTCATGGCAAAAACTGACAACACCAGCATTCATGGTATGAAATTGACATCAACAACACTGGCATTCATGGCATAAAATTGATATTGACCACTCTGGCATTCATGGCAAAAAACTGACATCACTAGCATTCATGGTATGAAATTGACATCGACAACACTGGCATTCATGGCATCAAATTGATATTGACCACACTGGCATTCATGGCATAAAATTGATATCGACAACACTGGCATTCATGGTATAAAATTGATATCGACAAAACTGGCATTCATGGCATAAAATTGATATCAACAACACTGGCATTCATGGTATGAAATTGATATTGACAACACTGGCATTCATGGTATAAAATTGATATCGACGACACTGGCATTAATGGTATAAAATTGATATCGACGACACTGGCATTAATGGTATAAAATTGATATCAACAACACTGGCATTCATGGTATAAAATTGATATCGACTACACTGGCATTCATGGTATAAAATTGATATCAACAACACTGGCATTCATGGTATAAAATTGATATCAACAACACTGGCATTCATGGTATAAAATTGATATCGACAACAATGGCATTCATGGTATAAAATTGATATCAACAACACTGGCATTCATGGTATGAAATTGATATTGACAACACTGACAATCATGGTATAAAATTGATACCGACAATACTGGCATTCATGGCACAAAATTGATATTGACAACACTGGCATTCATCGCATAAAATTGATCTCGACAACACTGGCATTCATGGCATAAAATTGATATTGACCACACTGGCATTCATGGCATAAAAATGATATTGACAACACTGGCATTCATGGCATAAAATTGATATTGACAACACTGGCATTCATGGCATAAAATTGATATTGACAACACTGGCATTCATGGCATAAAATTGATATTGACAACACTGGCATTCATGGCATAAACTTGATATTGACAACACTTGCATTCATGGCATAAAATTGATATTGACCACACTGGCATTCATGGCATAAAATTGATATTGACAACACTGGCATTCATGGCATGAAATTGATATTGACAACACTGGCATTCCTGGTATGAAATTGATATTGACAACACTGGCGTTTATGGCATAAAATTGATATTGACCACACTGGCATTCATGGCATAAAATTGATATTGACAACACTGGCATTCATGGCATAAAATTGATATTGACCACACTGGCATTCATGGTATGAAATTGATATTGACCACACTGGCATTCATTGCATAAAATTGATATTGACAACACTGGCATTCATGGCATAAAATTGATATTGACAACACTGGCATTCATGGAATAAAATTGATTTCGATCACACTGGCATTCATGGCATAAAATTGATATTGATCACACTGGCATTCATGGCATAAAATTGATATTGACCACACTGGCATTCATGGCATAAAATTGATATTGACAACACTGGCATTCATGGAATAAAATTGATTTCGATCACACTGGCATTCATGTCATAAAATTGATATTGATCATACTGGCATTCATGGCATAAAATTGATATTGACCACACTGGCATTCATGGCATAAAATTGATATTGACCACACTGGCATTCATGGCATAAAATTGATATTGACCACACTGGCATTCATGGTATGAAATTGACATCGACAACACTGGCATTCATGGCATAAAATTGATATTGACCACACAGGCATTCATGGCAAAAACTGACAACACTAGCATTCATGGTATAAAATTGACATCAACAACACTGGCATTCATGGCATAAAATTGATATTGACCACGCTGGCATTCATGGCAAAAACTGACAACACCAGCATTCATGGTATGAAATTGACATCAACAACACTGGCATTCATGGCATAAAATTGATATTGACCACTCTGGCATTCATGGCAAAAAACTGACATCACTAGCATTCATGGTATGAAATTGACATCGACAACACTGGCATTCATGGCATCAAATTGATATTGACCACACTGGCATTCATGGCATAAAATTGATATCGACAACACTGGCATTCATGGTATAAAATTGATATCGACAACACTGGCATTCATGGCATAAAATTGATATCAACAACACTGGCATTCATGGTATGAAATTGATATTGACAACACTGGCATTCATGGTATAAAATTGATATCGACAACACTGGCATTAATGGTATAAAATTGATATCGACGACACTGGCATTAATGGTATAAAATTGATATCAACAACACTGGCATTCATGGTATAAAATTGATATCGACAACACTGGCATTCATGGTATAAAATTGATATCAACAACACTGGCATTCATGGTATAAAATTGATATCAACAACACTGGCATTCATGGTATAAAATTGATATCGACAACAATGGCATTCATGGTATAAAATTGATATCAACAACACTGGCATTCATGGTATGAAATTGATATTGACAACACTGACAATCATGGTATAAAATTGATATCGACAATACTGGCATTCATGGCACAAAATTGATATTGACAACACTGGCATTCATCGCATAAAATTGATCTCGACAACTCTGGCATTCATGGCATAAAATTGATATTGACCACACTGGCATTCATGGCATAAAAATGATATTGACAACACTGGCATTCATGGCATAAAATTGATATTGACAACACTGGCATTCATGGCATAAAATTGATATTGACAACACTGTCATTCATGGTATGAAATTGACATTGACAACACTGTCATTCATAGTATGAATTTGACATTGACAACACTGTCATTCATAGTATGAAATTGACAACACTGGCATTCATGGTATGAAATTGAAATTGACAACACTGTCATCCATGGTATGAGATTGACCGCCTGTAATTCATGGTATTTAATTTCATCAATGGCATTCATGATGGGAAATTGATAACTCTGGCATTCATGTTAGAAAATTAACAACCCTGGGATTCATGGTATGAACTTGACTACCGGCATTTATGGTATGAGGTTGATAATACTGACAATCATGTTATATAATGAAGCACATTGAATTTCATTGCTTGCACAGGACATTAATGTTCATCTTTGGTTTGTAGTACATGAATATGTCATTATGGCAGTCTCAATATAAGTGTTCACTTCTGGTTAGTAGTACATGAATATGTCATTATGACAGTCTCAATAAAGGGTTCACTTCTGGTTTGTAGTACATGAATATGTCATTATGACAGTCTCAATAAAGGGTTCACTTCTGGTTTGTAGTACATGAATATGTCATTATGGCAGTCTCAATAAAGGGTTCACTTCTGGTTTGTAGTACATGAATGTGTCATTATGGCAGTCTCAATATAAGTGTTCACTTCTGGTTTGTAGTACATAAACATATGTCATTATGGCAGTCTCAATATAAGTGTTCACTTCTAGTTTGTAGTACATGAACATATGTCATTATGGCAGTCTCAATATAAGTGTTCACTTCTGGTTTGTAGTACATGAAAATATGTCATTATGGCAGTCTCAATATAAGTGTTCACTTCTGGTTTGTAGTACATGAACATATGTCATTATGGCAGTCTCTTTAGTTGCCTCAGCTGATTATCACCAGGGCAGGGGGCTGACTGCTTGCCTCCATTAGCTAACGGAAAACAGTGTTCCTTGTAGTCCTATGTTCTTAATTTATTCTTAATATTTTTAGAAAGATCACAACATGCAGTCAGAAGACTTGAACAGTATACCTCTTGCAGGCAGTAAGTTGTACTGCGCAATGCATTTATTTCAGTCATTTGATGATTATATGCACCAGAGGATGTCCAAAAATGCTACAAACATCGTCGATTAAGAATAGGTGATAAAGGTGCGAATTTTGGATTGTTCAGAGTGGATGATGAGCAGTATTCTGAAAACCATTGGAGTATCAAAGATACTTTCCAATGTGCAAAAAGTATTGGAATCAAACATTTTATTTTAGTTTATGATGGATTTGCCATAGGATTTACAGAGACGTGTTTTTGTTTGATAGCTTCTCTAGAGATGCCAGTTGATGACAATGCTCAAGTGGAGCCGCAATTCTAGAAACGCACATTCATTACAAGAGTTGTGTACTTATTTAATATTAATAGTGGATTTACTTGGCAAGAATATAAGGATGATAAAGTTTGACTTGCATTCCTATTCGTTTACAATTAAGATAAGCAGTGATAAAGACTTTACCATAGATATACTAGAGAATGCACCTGGTTTTAGGATTGAAAAGTAAGAAAACAAAGAAAGCGGCATGAGAATAAAGATACAGGTCAGTGCAGTAAACATTTGGAGCAGAATCCCAGACTCGCTATGATTCACACCTAAATGCCAGCATGCAACGGAAAAGCATTGACCACTTGATGAAAGGTTGATCCTTTCTAAGTGCCATTGATGATTGTCACATTTCAAATGCAGACAAATGAAGTTATTTCTCTCTTTTCTATGAACTAGTGTCCATAGGACCAAATTATGTGTGTTCCTATTGCACCCAAAACATTTTCAGACACAGTATTCAAAAGGGGGGAAATTTAGCCATTATTAATGAAAGAAAATATCTAAATAATTTTCTCAGCGTTGATGAAAGATAATGGGTGTGCATAGGATGTTGGTTTGCTATAAGGATGGGGAAAACTCGACAGTTTTGGCTTTACAATGGACTAATGGATTAATGCTCCTCACATGCTTGCAGTCTCTGGATTTTAGAGAATAGAACCAAGTCTTCTGCCTTGCTCAAGGAATAAACAACACCCGTTGGGACTGTTCCAGGATATCCATTCTGAAATCTTTTGCATTTCCAGGCATTTCCTGAGGTCAACTATACTAAAAGGCATGTCGCATTACAATACAGTCCCATCTCTCAATGGGAGTTGAGAAACAGAAATGATGACCGACGTGTTGCTCTTTGTTTACTAAATCGTTTTTATTAGTTAAAATTGTTTGAGGTGTGGGGGTGGTGGGGGTGGAGGGTGCTACAAATCAGATAAAGTGTTGCTGTCTGTAAGGAAATGTAAAATAAAAGGACAAGCGCTAACTGCGGGTAATTGACATTCCCTTGGATTTGTTTATCAAATGACAATGCAAAATGATTTCTATCGAGTCCTTAGAATATTAGAACATTGCGGGGCTCACCCTCTCGTTATTTTATCATAGAGTACATGTGCTGCCCCAGTATAAATATTCAACCTTACGGTAGATAGGAAGTAACTCTTCCTCGAATAAATTCTGTCGATGTCATCTTTGGAAATGCATTAGCCGGTCAGTCACTTGTTCCGGTTCCTGGAGAATGGGGGGGGGGGACATGCACCGTGTTGTATGTATTTCATTGCCAATTTACTAGTTCAATACAGGTCTGAGTCCCATAAAGGCTGTTTCTGCTATCGATATTGAAATTTACCCGTTTCTTATGGTCAACTTGTTGCTTAGTACACAATCCATATATGCTTGTTTTCGGATATGAAATATTTTGTTAGGCTTTTATTGCCAGTCTGGTGTAGCAAGATATTATAAGAACATGTAGACGTATAATTAGGTATAGGACTTGCCATTTCAGCTATTGTAAGAACATATAGACGTATAATTAGATACAGTACTTGCCATTTAGGCTAAATTGTATTTGTTTATGATTTACACTTTGGGTGTGCATTAGTTTTAACTGATATGTGTTTTGCTATATAAAACCTACCTGATTAATATTCAGTCATGGGGTGTAAGTGGTTGTACCCAAACATAGTTTAATGTATTTTTTGTTCAGGGATTTATAACTGTTGTTATATATGTCAGTGTTTACCACACATGTGCTGGGCGTCTAGAGCACCCCTGTGCATACGGTTAGCTGTCTATAATATCAGAATAAACGGTTGCAGAACAGTACAGATCTTCATTAAAGATGTGTTAAAACACCATTCCAATCCCATTAAAGAAATTGTAGACTTTTTTCTGCCGTGTCGAGTTCCAACAACGTGGTTCACCACTCATAAATATGTTAATTTGGGTAAAGACTGCACACAATCACGGCACTGATAACGACTCAACTATTGCTACATTTGTTGACAAGTTTATAACTTGTAAAAAAAGATGACAACATAGAAGAGTTCATAAATTTACAAACTCACAGACATGCTGTTACATGAAAAAGAGGAAAAAAAAATATTGGTCGTTTCAATTTCCATATCTTCTCAATGCCCCCAAACCAGAAATTACCGCTTTGTGGAATGATCAGTACAAATAGGGCACAGACATTACATTTGATGAATTCCTATCAATTCTTAGGATAGAACTTGATTTGTATATGAACATTGTGTCAACTCCATATTGAAAAGGCCTCATCTATTTTTGAAATGGTTAATTGCAGACACTAGAGTAAATAGCTACAGTACATGTACCATTTTACTTAAAATTCGTCAAGCCAACATGGACTTGCAGTATGTTTTAGACCCCTACTCCTGTGTCTCGTACATTGTGTCCCATATATCAAAAGGTCAGCTTGGTCTGTCAAACCTGGTGCGAGATGCAAGTGCTGAGTCACAAGGTTTTTTATTCAGACATAAAGCAACAAGTCAGAGCAGCGAGCAATCAGTTTCTGTCGAATGTTGAGACTGGAGCTCAGGAAGCAGTTTACTTGATTTTGCAGATACCATTGCGAAGATGTTTGTTTGTTTGTTGGGTTTATCGTTCCACCAACAGTATTTCAGTTATCTGGAGACGGTGTCCACTTGAAGCAGATATAGTGCTGCATTCACTGTGTATAGCCTGCCGTGAACACCTGGCATGATACCACACCCAGTCACATTATTCTGACACCGGGCCAGCCAGTCGTGGAACTACCCTTATATTTGCTTGAGCGTTAGCATGGGAGCTATACCACTACCATTTTAACGACTTTGGTATGTCGCGGCCCGGGAATCGAACCTGGAGCAGACGTTCTACCGATTGCGCTACCATGTCCAGTCACTGTCGAAAGTACAATGTACTGTTCTAAATTAGGACAAAGCAAGTGTATCACAAGAGATAGAGGCTGAAATGCAGCGATTGCGTAGCAAAAAACAATTAAACTGTGTGCCCTTTTTAGATTGTTCTGAGAATGATTTAATCAAAATTCGCTTTTGCAACTCTTTTGCCTGCTGACATAACTGATTTTGGAGAAGCAAAGGTACGGGACAAAGTAAATGATGCCCAAGGAATTGAAGGTCGCAAAACAACAATAGCAAGCAAGACACAGTCAGAGGACATAGTGTGGTATTATACAACAATAGCAAGCAAGACACAGTCAGAGGACATAGTGTGGTATTATACAACAATAGCAAGCAAGACACAGTCAGAGGACATAGTGTGGTATTATACAACAATAGCAAGCAAGACACAGTCAGAGGACATAGTGTGGTATTATACAACAATAGCAAGCAAGACACAGTCAGAGGACATAGTGTGGTATTATACAACAATAGCAAGCAAGACACAGTCAGAGGACATAGTGTGGTATTATATTATAGAGATGATTGGCTGTAGAGAACATCCGTTGTAAAACTGTGTGTGGTATTGAGTACTGCCTTATTGGCTTGAACAAAGAAATTGTTGTCTATTTTGTGTACTGTCCTCCTAGATGTTCGATTCTCGAAAACTTCACACAGTTTCTTTGTGCTGTTAAAACACGCTTTCAACGACGCTCTAGATGGTTGCAAGATTGTGCTTATGGTGGATTCCAACTGCAACTACTTTGAAAATCTGAACTTCAACTACAACTACCCTAAACTCTTTCAGGAGGAATTTCAGCTAGACCACTTAGTGCAGACTCCAACTACAGATTATGGCACCTTCATTGATCATATCTACTCAAATTTGTGCAGTAGCTCTGTGATAGCTTTGTGCAGTAGCTCTGTGATAGCTTTGTGCAGTAGCTCTGTGATAGCTTTGTGCAGTAGCTCTGTGATAGCTTTGTGCAGTAGCTCTGTGATAGCTTTGTGCAGTAGCTCTGTGATAGCTTTGTGCAGTAGCTCTGTCTGTGATAGCTTGTGGAACTTTGAAGTCATACTTTTCTGATCACAAGGTACTTTTTTCTTGTGCACGTTTTAAAGCAACCGGGACACAGTGTTGTGTAGAATCACACAATACGTACTTATTAAGTATATTCACTTTTGCTTATTCACTATGTAGCTAATCAGCATATTGTTTATGACTGCGTATAAACATGACATACTACTGCATGCAAAGTTAAAAGATGCACATGTTTTTTTACCTGAAATTGGCTAAAGATTTGTTGAAAAGCCTTGTGACAACACAATGTTATGAAGTACAGCTTGTTCAAATGTGATCACAGTAATAACATTGTATTGCATCATTAATTGCGTTTAGATATGTGTGCATATGTCTAAAGTATTGATCATCAGTAGAGACTTATGTGTGTAATTAAGGTACATTTGTACGTATTTATTAAGTATATTATAGCAATGATTATTTAAATATTTATGATTTAAAGAATTTATTACATTTGACCGTTTCAGATATAAATGGAAGTAACCAAACACCAGACAAAGTGTAGATATTTGATCACTCACGACTTGTTTATATAAGCAGTGATGATGTATATTTAAAGGTCATTCCGTGTACATATTAATTCAGATAGGTGGTGTACTGATAAACAATCTGTTGGTTGGATTATGAGTGGTGGCTTCCTGTACAGCCGAGGTAGTCCGGCAGCTAGGTATGGTTACCATACTTGACTTTTTTCATGGGTACCAAAATGTTCGTTAGGATGTCTAGAAACAGAATTTCCAATGTACTCAAAAATATACACATTTGGGCTATATAAAAACTAATGGTTTCCATGACAACCATCATGAACTTTTGATAGGAGGGTATGTTTTTTTTCTAAAAATGGTGATAGTAAGGTATAATACTAGTACTCAATTAAAGGTTATAAAATGGCCATTATGGTCGTAATTATGCAAATTAGTACTTAAGAATGTTTATAAATTTTAATGAGAATCTAAAATAGACTTAATTTTTTAAACATGTTATTAGTTTCTTTTGATTTAAAAGCAGTATTCAAACAAACTCAACAGTTTCTAGAGTTATATACAAACCCCTACTTGTCTAACACATGGTGACCTAAGGTTCATATGATTTGATTCATTTTATGATTTATTGTGATTTTTTCTTTCGTCAAAATTTTGCAAATTCAATCTTAAATCATACTTTGGCTAGAATTCTGCTTATAACTAAGCATAACAATGAAGAGTCATTTTATATCGTTCATTAAGTGGAAGGCTATCACTGAACTTAGGTTTGAAATAATTAACTATGCCAATTAGCCAACAAGAATATTCATATGTCTTAATGAGAATCTAAAAGCCATATTTAAACGAAGTGTACTGTTTTTAAATGTTTAGTAGGCACCCCACTTAGTCTGATATGTGTTTATTTAAGTTTTGCATGAATTGGTCCAGTATATAATTTTGTATTAAGTTTTTTAGTTAATTTTGTCTGAGTTTTCCTTGTTAAATTTTAACACACGAATTTGTTAAAATCCTGCTTATGACTATTCATAATATGAAAAAACCATCAGTTTTAGACTGGTCCTTTGGTGAAGGCTATCAGTAAACTAAGATTTGAGTTCTGCAAATTAGTGCTTATGAACAAGGAAAACCCTTAATTGTGAGCTTACACTGTGCACTTTAACACTATAGCAGGTAAAACCCTTAATTGTGAGCTTACACTGTGCACTTTAACACTATAGCAGGTAAAACCCTTAATTGTGAGCTTACACTGTGCACTTTAACACTATAGCAGGTAAAACAAGACGCTGTACTCAGAAAATACACATGCCTCCGTTAGCATAGTTTGTCATGATAAACCAAGAAATAAGGGTAGCCAGAGTAAATGTGCAACCTTTCATGCCACTAATCTTTGTATAAATTGAGAAATAACCAACTTGCCGAAACAGAATAACCATAATCTCTAGGTACAAAAAGGGGAGATAAACTAAGAAATAAGGGTAGCCAGAGTAATATAACTTGTCAGGGCCATAACCTGTGCACTGTTTAGTAAGTGTGTAAACTTTCATGCCACTGATCTTTGTATAAATTAAGAAATATCCAACTTTCCGAAACAGGTTAACCATTTCTATAAGCACAAAAGGGGGACATAAACCACGAAATAAGGGTAGCCAGAGTTATGTACTTGTCAGGGTTATGACCTGTGAACTGTTAAGTAAGTGTGTAAACTTTCATGCTACTGCTCTTTGAAGAAACTGAGAAATAACCAACTTGCCAAAACAGGTTAACCATAATCTCTAAGTACAAAGAGGGGAGATAAACCAAGAAATAAGGGAAGCCAGAGTAATATAACGTGTCAGGGTCATGACCTGTACACCGTTTAGTAAGTGTGTAAACTTTCATGCCAATGCTGTTTGTATAAATTGAGAAATATCCAACTTGCCGAAAAAGGTTAACCGGACAGACGGACGGACGGACAGACGGACGGAATGAACGGACGGACGGTTCAATTACTTGATGCCCGGGGCATACAAATAAATCTTCTGTAATTTTTTTCCCCTTCCCTTTTCATACTTATACATAGGATCTCAAGCATTTAACTATAAATCTGTCTGCGTGTAGATGAAAGTTTCTAGTAATGTTCTATTACTGATTTTATGCGACACCTTCATATCATTATAAACTAAGTAATATTAGTATATTGAAATGGGTTAGGGTTCAATGCTTAAAAGTGTTAGGTGAATTAATTATTTCTCCGATTTTCTTAATGAGGTGCATATTTTTTTACTTTATCTTAAAGAATTTAAGATTGTAGGAACTGCTAAACGTTGTGTAAATTTCTTTTCTTTTTTTTCAAGTTCACTTTTTCCTGATATTTGATATTGCATCGTTCTCGTTTAAGACATTTATTTATCTTTTTTACAGTGCAGTGTAGTATATTAAATAGTTGAAACCTATAAAGTAAAACTGTTCAGAGCATTTCAGTACTACAGTATTACAGCATGAAGTCATATGTATATTTTTCTACTACAAAATGACAAATCTTTCCTTGTATTTGTCCATTCGATGTGTAAGCAAGATCTTAAACGTTAAATCTTTAATTTTCTACTTTCCAATTTGCACCAACATGATAATACATTGATATTTCCAACACTACAAAATAATTGTATGGTTAAGGGAATCTTTCTGGAATATTTCTTAGTAGACAGGCAAAACCATATCTACTAACGCAACCAACATTTTGTTTTATTTTTGACCAATGTTGTTACATTTACCCCCTTTCAGAACAATATTGTTACATTTACCCCCTTCCAGAACAATGTTGTTACATTTACCCCCTTTCAGAACAATGTTGTTACATTTACCCCCTTTCAGAACAATGCTGTTACATTTACCCCCTTTCAGAACAATGTTGTTACATTTACCCCCTTTCAGAACAATGCTGTTACATTTACCCCCTTTCAGAACAATGTTGTTACATTTACCCCCTTTCAGAACAATGCTGTTACATTTACCCCCTTTCAGAACAATGTTGTTACATTTACCCCCTTTCAAAACAATGCTGTTACATTTACCCCCTTTCAGAACAATGCTGTTACATTTAACCCCCTTTCAGAACAATGCTGTTACATTTACCCCCTTTCAGAACAATGCTGTTACATTCACCCCCTTTCAGAACAATGTTGTTACATTTAACCCCCTTTCAGAACAATGCTGTTACATTTACCCCCTTTCAGAACAATGTTGTTACATTTACGCCCTTCCATAACAATGCTGTTAAATTTACGCCCTTTCAGAACAATGTTGTTACATTTACCCCCTTTCAGAACAATGTAGTTACATTTACCCCCTTTCAGAACAATGCTGTTACATTTACCCTCTTTCACAACAATGTTGTTACATTTACCCCCTTTCAGAACAATGCTGTTACATTTACCCCCTTTCAGAACAATGCTGTTACATTTACCCCCCCCCCCATTTTATCGTCGTATCCTTTGACGTAAGAAATGAAATTTTAACTTTTATTAAGCTCAAACTGCATCAGGAAATCATACTTTAATGGCTGAATAATTTATATGATGCTAATCCCTTGTTATATGCAGCAGTAAATTTGCCTTGTTATGCTTTACTTTTCATACTTATTCAAAATCTATGCCACAAGCCCACATCATGTCACATTTAGCAACAATGTGTGCTGTCTGGTGTTGTTGTCTTCTTTAAGAATTCAGGGATTCATTCTATCAGAAAACAATTCTTATCTGAATGTCAATTTTATTGTTAGGATTGTTTTTCTTTGTGATGTTTAAATCAATTATGGCATCAATTCTATCTTATCCCTCTGATAACATTAATTTAATTAACGAATACTATCAAATGTATATATTTTGTGTAATCTCGATCTATACACATATAAAATCTAATCAAGATAATGTGTCAATTGGATTTTTTTAGTTTATCTGAGAATTATACCACAAGCAAAATGGCAGGATTAAAATAAATAATTTTGGACTACTGTATTTCTACCAAACTTCTCCAATATCGGCCGCATAAATTAAACTTCGATATATAAGACGGTTTATTGAATAATGAACAACCGAGTAATTACCAATGGTCGTCAGGCCGTTTTGTGCGCTCACTAGCAATATTGACTTCCTGTCCAACATAGGACTTACAACCCCAGACCTCACGTCCTCGGAATGTTCAACCGTACATGAATAGACAGAACGTTTGCTGGACATTTAAAACTCACGTCCTTTATGGGAATCATTAGAGGGCTTTATGTTCTGGAAACATATATGGTGGCAACTGTGATATGCTTGGACTGACTGTCAGTATGTTAAATAAATTAAAATACAATAAATGCATCAAGCATCTAATGTAGATGTGACACCATCTGGGCGATACCATATACTGATTTCAGTTACTAATCTCAGTTATTAACACATTATGGAACATCAGGTATACTAGTACTTCGTAAATAATTTACAATGCTATCAATCTTATCTTTAACAAGAAACATTTTCACTTTAAGTGCAAACTTTAATTTTGTGAAGCATATTGTAGATAATTTGCAAGTGAATCTTCTTTTCACTCGTGTCAAAACATGTGCAATAAGGCCTAATTTGATTAGTATATTTAGGTTAGCGTTAGAGCAATTAACCGCTCATAATTTACATAGTAGAACATGCCTTCTTAATATTTTCAAATATGCCAAAAAATAATCAAGTGACCAAAGTTACTTGTGAAAGATACGTTTAATTAATTTTAAAATGCCTTAAAAGTATCTGTACTCTGAAATATCACCTTCAGACAATTCTTTGAGCTAAAACCAATCTGGCAAGCACATAGTCCAGCGGTAGTACACAGCGTGTGTAGTGAAAATATTCAAGACAGCAGGCACTAATACTCACAAAGTATGATACTAGGAAATGTTTAAAGTGAACAGTAACAAATGTCATCGACGTATGATAAATGGCCATGGTCATATTTATATCTGTTATGTTATATAATGAAAAAAATATATTTGATTTCCACGTGAATTCATGCTTTATATATATTTCGCCGAAGAATGCTACACAACTCGCACCAAACCAAATCGCGTCAGGGAAAATTCGTACCAATATTGAATAACTCGAAAAAATACAAACTTACAAACGGTAAACAGCAATAAACACCACACCATATCAATAAACACCTAACAGCCAGTATCAGCACTCGTGCCGTAGTTAACACTAACGCGCACTACAGCGTATACAAGGGGCGAGTTGTCTAATGTTGGTACGAAGTAAAGCTGGTGCGAAATGCGAACTGAAACCTCTGATGTAGCATATAGATTGTCTATCTAGGCATAAAGATTTAATGCAAAACCTAACTATGCTAAAGAATTGTTACGTGAGATATTCTTTACGTAGTGGTTTTATCATTTTACCTTAAAAAATGACGAGTTTGATGTTATTTGGTTATAATAAAACTCCCGAATGGATAAAATACACATACTTAAATTCGTATTTCATTTAAGAGCAAGAAATTATAAACTAAAGTTACTACTTAAAATTATGCAGAAGTAAATTATGTTATCAGTTTAATTTACACGTTTTCCAGGAAGAATAAACGCTATGCTTAAAACGTTTTTGTTAAAAATTTGGTAACGGATCGGCCTCTTTCCGATCCCACAAAGGCCGACAAAGAGGAAATGTGCTTCATATGCATCCGAAAGAGGATCAAACCAGCTTCCGAGTCCTGAAGAGACTTTGGCTATATTTTGGGGCTGACTGCCTCAAAAATGTCTGCGTAACTGGAAAAAAAGTCTGCACAAACAGAGGGATCGTTGGTCGCGTATAGACCTCTTTCCGACCCCGACAAGGCCTACATAGAGGAAATGTGACACCACTTCTTCATATACATATGAAATAGGATCAAACCAGCTTTTAACTGCTGAAGAGCCTTTGGCTCTATCTTGGGGCTGACTGCCTCAAAAATGTCTCCGTATATGGTAGGAAATCTGCAAAAAAGGGGATTTTTGGTCGCGTATAGACCTCTTTCCGACCCCGACAAGGCCGATATAGAGGAAATGTGACACCACTTCTTCATATGCATATGAAAGAGGATTAAACCAGCTTTTAACTGCCGCAGAGCGTTTGGCTCTATCTTGGGGCTGACTGCCTCAAAAATGTATCTGTAAGTGGTAGGAAATCTGCAAAAAAGGGGGATACTTGGTCGCGTATAGACCTCATTCCGACCCCGACAAGGCCGACATAGAGGAAATGTGACACCACTTCTTCATATACATATGAAATAGGATCAAACCAGCTTTTAACTGCTGAAGAGCCTTTGGCTCTATCTTGGGGCTGACTGCCTCAAAAATGTCTCCGTATATGGTAGGAAATCTGCAAAAAAGGGGGATACTTGGTCGGGTATATACCTCTTTCCGACCCCGACAAGGCCTACATAGAGGAAATGTGACACCACTTCTTCATATGCATATGAAAGAGGATCAAACCAGCTTTTAACCGCTGAAGAGCCGTTGGCTCTATCTTGGGGCTGACTGCCTCAAAAATGTCTCCGTATGTGGTAGGAAATCTGCAAAAAAAGGGGATTTTTGGTCGCGTATAGACCTCTTTCCGACCCCGACAAGGCCGACATAGAGGAAATGTGACACCACTTCTTTATATGCATATGAAAGAGGATTAAATCAGCTTTTAACTGCCGCAGAGCGTTTGGCTCTATCTTGGGGCTGACTGCCTCAAAAATGTCTCCGTATGTTGTAGGAAATCGGCCAAAAAGGGGATTTTTTGGTCGCGTAAAGACCTCATTCCGACCCCGACAAGGCCGACATAGAGGAAATGTGACACCACTTCTTTATATGAATATGAGAGAAGATCAATCCAGCTTTTTACTGCTGAAGAGCGTTTGGCTCTATCTTGAGGATGACTGCCGCAAAAATGTCTCCATATGTGGTAGGAAATCTGCAAAAAAAGGGGGATTTTTGGTGGCGTATAGACCTCTTTCCGACCCCGACAAGGCCGATATAGAGGAAATGTGACACCACTTCTTCATATGCATATGAAAGAGGATTAAACCAGCTTTTAACTGCCGCAGAGCGGTTGGCTCTATCTTGGGGCTGACTGCCTCAAAAATGTCTCTGTAAGTGGTAGGAAATCTGCAAAAAAGGGGGATACTTGGTCGCGTATAGACCTCTTTCCGACCCCGACAAGGCCGACATAGAGGAAATGTGACACCACTTCTTCATATGCATATGAAAGAGGATCAAACCAGCTTTTAACTGCTGAAGAGCCTTTGGCTCTATCTTGGGGCTGACTGCCTCAAAAATGTCTCCGTATATGGTAGGAAATCTGCAAAAAAGGGGGATACTTGGTCGCGTATATACCTCTTTCCGACCCCGACAGGGCCTACATAGAGGAAATGTGACACCACTTCTTCATATGCATATGAAATAGGATCAAACCAGCTTTTAACTGCTGAAGAGCCTTTGGCTCTATCTTGGGGCTGACTGCCTCAAAAATGTCTCCGTATGTGGTAGGAAATCTGCAAAAAAGGGGGATACTTGGTCGCGTATATACCTCTTTCCGACCCCGACAACGCCTACATAGAGGAAATGTGACACCACTTCTTCATATGCATATGAAAGAGGATCAAACCAGCTTTTAACTGCCGCAGAGCATTTGGCTCTATCTTGGGGCTGATTGACTCAAAAATGTCTCCGTATATGGTAGGAAATCTGCAAAAAAAGGGAATACTTGGTCGCGTATATACCTCTTTCCTACCCCGACAAGGCCTACATAGAGGAAATGTGACACCACTTCTTCATATGCATATGAAATAGGATCAAACCAGCTTTTAACTGCTGAAGAGCCTTTGGCTCTATCTTGGGGCTGACTGCCTAAAAAATGTCTCTGTAAGTGGTAGGAAATCTGCAAAAAAGGGGGATTTTTTGGTCGCGTATAGACCTCTTTCCGACCCCGACAAGGCCGATATAGAGGAAATGTGACACCACTTCTTCATATGCATATGAAAGAGGATTAAACCAGCGTTTAACTGCCGAAGAGCCTTTGGCTCTATCTTGGGGCTGACTGCCTCAAAAATGTCTCTGTAAGTGGTAGGAAATCTGCAAAAAAGGGGGATACTTGGTCGCGTATAGACCTCTTTCCGACCCCGACAAGGCCGACATAGAGGAAATGTGACACCACTTCTTCATATGCATATGAAAGAGGATCAAACCAGCTTTTAACTGCCGCAGAGCATTTGGCTCTATCTTGGCGCTGATTGCCTCAAAAATGTCTCCGTATATGGTAGGAAATCTGCAAAAAAGGGGGATACTTGGTCGCGTATATACCTCTTTCCGACCCCGACAAGGCCTACATAGAGGAAATGTGACACCACTTCTTCATATGCATATGAAATAGGATCAAACCAGCTTTTAACTGCTGAAGAGCCTTTGGCTCTATCTTGGGGCTGACTGCCTCAAAAATGTCTCCGTATGTGGTAGGAAATCTGCAAAAAAGGGGATTTTTGGTCGCGTATAGACCTCTTTCCGACCCCGACAAGGCCGACATAGAGGAAATGTGACACCACTTCTTCATATGCATATAAAAGAGAATCAAACCAGCTTTTAACTGCTGAAGAGCCTTTGGCTCTATCTTGGGTCTGACTGCCTCAAAAATGTCTCCGTATGTGGTAGGAAATCTGCAAAAAAGGGGGATACTTGGTCGCGTATATACCTCTTTCCGACCCCGACAAGGCCTACATAGAGGAAATGTGACACCACTTCTTCATATGCATATTAAAGAGGATCAAACCAGCTTTTAACTGCCGCAGAGCATTTGGCTCTATCTTGGGGCTGATTGACTCAAAAATGTCTCCGTATATGGTAGGAAATCTGCAAAAAAGGGGATACTTGGTCGCGTATATACCTCTTTCCGACCCCGACAAGGCCTACATAGAGGAAATGTGACACCACTTCTTCATATGCATATGAAAGAGAATCAAACCAGCTTTTAACTGCTGAAGAGCCTTTGGCTCGATCTTGGGGCTGACTGCCTCAAAAATGTCTCTGTATGTGGTAGGAAATCTGCAAAAAAGGGGGATTTTTTGGTCGCGTATAGACCTCTTTCCGACCCCGACAAGGCCTACATAGAGGAAATGTGACACCACGTCTTCATATGCATATGAAAGAGGATCAAACCAGCTTTAAACTGCCGCAGAGCGTTTGGCTCTATCTTGGGGCTGACTGCCTCAAAAATGTCTCCGTATGTGGTAGGAAATCGGCAAAAAGGGGATTTTTTGGTCGCGTATAGACCTCATTCCGACCCCGACAAGGCCAACATAGAGGAAATGTGACACCACTTCTTTATATGAATATGAGAGGAGATCAATCCAGCTTTTTTCTGCTGAAGAGCGTTTGGCTCTATCTTGGGGATGACTGCCTTAAAAATGTCTCCATATGTGATAGGAAATCTGCAAAAAAAAAGGGATTTTTGGTCGCGTATAGACCTCTTTCCGACCCCGACAAGGCCGATATAGAGGAAATGTGACACCACTTCTTCATATGCATATGAAAGAGGATTAAACCAGCTTTTAACTGCCGCAGAGCGTTTGGCTCTATCTTGGGGCTGACTGCCTCAAAAATGTCTCTGTAAGTGGTAGGAAATCTGCAAAAAAGGGGGATACTTGGTCGCGTATAGACCTCATTCCGACCCCGACAAGGCCGACATAGAGGAAATGTGACACCACTTCTTCATATACATATGAAATAGGATCAAACCAGCTTTTAACTGCTGAAGAGCCTTTGGCTCTATCTTGGGGCTGACTGCCTCAAAAATGTCTCCGTATATGGTAGGAAATCTGCAAAAAAGGGGGATACTTGGTCGGGTATATACCTCTTTCCGACCCCGACAAGGCCTACATAGAGGAAATGTGACACCACTTCTTCATATGCATATGAAAGAGGATCAAACCAGCTTTTAACCGCTGAAGAGCCGTTGGCTCTATCTTGGGGCTGACTGCCTCAAAAATGTCTCCGTATGTGGTAGGAAATCTGCAAAAAAAGGGGATTTTTGGTCGCGTATAGACCTCTTTCCGACCCCGACAAGGCCGACATAGAGGAAATGTGACACCACTTCTTTATATGCATATGAAAGAGGATTAAATCAGCTTTTAACTGCCGCAGAGCGTTTGGCTCTATCTTGGGGCTGACTGCCTCAAAAATGTCTCCGTATGTTGTAGGAAATCGGCCAAAAAGGGGATTTTTTGGTCGCGTAAAGACCTCATTCCGACCCCGACAAGGCCGACATAGAGGAAATGTGACACCACTTCTTTATATGAATATGAGAGAAGATCAATCCAGCTTTTTACTGCTGAAGAGCGTTTGGCTCTATCTTGAGGATGACTGCCGCAAAAATGTCTCCATATGTGGTAGGAAATCTGCAAAAAAAGGGGGATTTTTGGTGGCGTATAGACCTCTTTCCGACCCCGACAAGGCCGATATAGAGGAAATGTGACACCACTTCTTCATATGCATATGAAAGAGGATTAAACCAGCTTTTAACTGCCGCAGAGCGGTTGGCTCTATCTTGGGGCTGACTGCCTCAAAAATGTCTCTGTAAGTGGTAGGAAATCTGCAAAAAAGGGGGATACTTGGTCGCGTATAGACCTCTTTCCGACCCCGACAAGGCCGACATAGAGGAAATGTGACACCACTTCTTCATATGCATATGAAATAGGATCAAACCAGCTTTTAACTGCTGAAGAGCCTTTGGCTCTATCTTGGGGCTGACTGCCTCAAAAATGTCTCCGTATATGGTAGGAAATCTGCAAAAAAGGGGGATACTTGGTCGCGTATATACCTCTTTCCGACCCCGACAGGGCCTACATAGAGGAAATGTGACACCACTTCTTCATATGCATATGAAATAGGATCAAACCAGCTTTTAACTGCTGAAGAGCCTTTGGCTCTATCTTGGGGCTGACTGCCTCAAAAATGTCTCCGTATGTGGTAGGAAATCTGCAAAAAAGGGGGATACTTGGTCGCGTATATACCTCTTTCCGACCCCGACAACGCCTACATAGAGGAAATGTGACACCAATTCTTCATATGCATATGAAAGAGGATCAAACCAGCTTTTAACTGCCGCAGAGCATTTGGCTCTATCTTGGGGCTGATTGACTCAAAAATGTCTCCGTATATGGTAGGAAATCTGCAAAAAAAGGGAATACTTGGTCGCGTATATACCTCTTTCCGACCCCGACAAGGCCTACATAGAGGAAATGTGACACCACTTCTTCATATGCATATGAAATAGGATCAAACCAGCTTTTAACTGCTGAAGAGCCTTTGGCTCTATCTTGGGGCTGACTGCCTAAAAAATGTCTCTGTAAGTGGTAGGAAATCTGCAAAAAAAGGGGGATTTTTTGGTCGCGTATAGACCTCTTTCCGACCCCGACAAGGCCGATATAGAGGAAATGTGACACCACTTCTTCATATGCATATGAAAGAGGATTAAACCAGCGTTTAACTGCCGAAGAGCCTTTGGCTCTATCTTGGGGCTGACTGCCTCAAAAATGTCTCTGTAAGTGGTAGGAAATCTGCAAAAAAGGGGGATACTTGGTCGCGTATAGACCTCTTTCCGACCCCGACAAGGCCGACATAGAGGAAATGTGACACCACTTCTTCATATGCATATGAAAGAGGATCAAACCAGCTTTTAACTGCCGCATAGCATGTGGCTCTATCTTGGGTCTGACTGTCTCAAAAATGTCTCTGTAAGTGGTAGGAAATCTGCAAAAAAGTTGTATTTTTGGTCGCGTATATACCTCTTTCCGACCCCGACAAGGCCTACATAGAGGAAATGTGACACCATTTCTTCATATGCATATGAAATAGGATCAAACCAGCTTTTAATTGTTGCAGAGCGTTTGGCTCTATCTTGGGGCTGACTGCCTCAAAAATGTCTCCGTATGTGGTAGGAAATCTGCAAAAAAGGGGATTTTTGGTCGCGTATATACCTCTTTCCGACCCCGACAAGGCCGACATAGAGGAAATGTGACACCACTTCTTCATATGCATATAAAAGAGAATCAAACCAGCTTTTAACTGCTGAAGAGCCTTTGGCTCTATCTTGGGTCTGACTGCCTCAAAAATGTCTCCGTATGTGGTAGGAAATCTGCAAAAAAGGGGGATACTTGGTCGCGTATATACCTCTTTCCGACCCCGACAAGGCCTACATAGAGGAAATGTGACACCACTTCTTCATATGCATATTAAAGAGGATCAAACCAGCTTTTAACTGCCGCAGAGCATTTGGCTCTATCTTGGGGCTGATTGACTCAAAAATGTCTCCGTATATGGTAGGAAATCTGCAAAAAAGGGGATACTTGGTCGCGTATATACCTCTTTCCGACCCCGACAAGGCCTACATAGAGGAAATGTGACACCACTTCTTCATATGCATATGAAAGAGGATCAAACCAGCTTTTAACTGCTGAAGAGCCTTTGGCTCTATCTTGGGGCTGACTGCCTAAAAAATGTCTCAATATGTGGAAAAAAATCTGCACAAACAGAGGGATCGTTGGTCGCGTATAGACCTCTTTCCGACCCCGACAAGGCCGATATAGAAGAAATGTGACACCACTTCTTCATATGCATATGAATGAGGATCAAACCAGCGTTTAACTGCCGAAGAGCGTTTGGCTCTATCTTGGGGCTGACTGCCTCAAAAATGTCTCTGTAAGTGGTAGGAAATCTGCAAAAAAGGGGGATACTTGGTCGCGTATAGACCTCATTCCGACCCCGACAAGGCCGACATAGAGGAAATGTGACACCACTTCTTCATATGCATATGAAAGAGGATCGAACCAGCCTTTAATTGCTGCAGAGCGTTTGGCTCTATCTTGGGGCTGACTGCCTCAAAAATATCTCCGTATGTGTTAGGAAATCTGCAAAAAGGGGGATTTTTGGTCGCGTATAGACCTCTTTCCGACCCCGACAAGGCCGACATAAAGGAAATGTGACAACACTTCCTCAAATGGTTATGAAAGAG
The DNA here is from genome assembly GCA_007844125.1 of Sinonovacula constricta. NCBI lineage: Eukaryota > Metazoa > Mollusca > Bivalvia > Cardiida > Solecurtidae > Sinonovacula > Sinonovacula constricta. The sequence goes on along the minus strand of CM017568.1, from coordinate 43,137,651 downwards.
AATCGAACTAGCTTTTAATTGTTGCAGAGCGTTTGGCTCTATCTTGGGGCTGACTACCTCAAAAATGTCTCGTAATTGGTAGGAAATCTGCAAAAAAGTTGGATTTTCGGTCGCGTATAGACCTCTTTCCGATCCCGACAAGGCCGACATAGAGGAAATGTGACATCACTTCTTCATATGCATACGAAAGAAGATTGAATCAGCTTTCGAGTCCTGAAAAGTCTATCTTGGGGCTGACTACCTCAAAAATGTCTCGTAAGTGGTAGGAAATCTGCAAAAAAATGGATTTTTACTAGCGTATAGACCTCTTTCCGAACCCGACAAGGCCGACATAGAGGAAATGCGACAGCACTTCGTCATATGCATCTGAAAGAGGATCGAACCGGCCTTTAATTGCTGCAGAGCGTTTGGCTCTATCTTGGGGCTGACTACCTCAAAAATATCTCCGTATGTGTTAGGAAATCTACAAAAAGGGGGATTTTTGGTCGCGTATAGACCTCTTTCCGACCCCAACAAGGCCGACATTGAGGAAATGTGACACCACTTCTTCATATGCATATGAAAGAGAATTAAACTAGCTTTTGACTGCCTCAGAGCGTTTGGCTCTATCTTGGGGATGACTGTCTCAAAAATGTCTCTGAACGTGGTAGGAAATCTGCAAAAAAGTTGGATTTTCGGTCGCGTATAGACCTCTTTCCGACTCCGACATGACCGACATAGAGGAAATGTGACACCACTTCTTCATATGCATATGAAAGAGGATTAAATCAGCTTTTGACTGCCGCAGAGCGCTTGGCTCTATCTTGGGGCTGACTGTCTCAAAAATGTCTCTGAAAGTGGTAGGAAATCTGCAAAAAAGTTGGATTTTCGGTCGCGTATAGACTTCTTTTCGACCCCGACAAGGCCGACATAAAGGAAATGTGACACCACTTCTTCATATGCATATGAAAGAGGATCAAACCAGCTTTTAACTGCCGCAGAGCGTTTGGCTCTATCTTGGGGCTGACTGCCTCAAAAATGTCTCCGTATGTGGTAGGAAATCGGCAAAAAGGAGATTTTTTGGTCGCGTATAGACCTCTTTCCGACCCCGACAAGGCCGATATTGAGGAAATGTGACACCACTTCTTCATATGCATATGAAAAAGCATTAAACCAGCTTTTGACTGCCGTAGAGCGCTTGGCTCTATCTTGGGGATGACTGTCTCAAAAATGTCTCTGAAAGTGGTAGGAAATCTGCAAAAAAGTTGGATTTTCGGTCGCGTATAGACCTCTTTCCGATCCCGACAAGGCCGACATAGAGGAAATGTGACACCACTTCTTCATATGCATATGAAAGAGGCTTAAACATCCTTTTGACTGCCGCAGAGCGCTTGGCTCTATCTTGGGTCTGACTGTCTCAAAAATGTCTCTGTAAGTGGTAGGAAATCTGCAAAAAAGTTGTATTTTTGGTCGCGTATAGACCTCTTTCCGACCCCGACAAGGCCGACATTGAGGAAATGTGACACCACTTCTTCATATGCATATGAAAGAGGATCGAACCAGCTTTTAATTGTTGCAGAGCGTTTGGCTCTATCTTGGGGCTGACTGCCTCAAAAATGTCTCCGTATGTGGTAGGAAATCTGCAGACAAACGGGATTTTTGGTCGCGTATATACCTCTTTCCGACCCCGACAAGGCCGACATGGAGGAAATGTGACACCACTTCTTCATATGCATATGAAAGAGGATCAAACCAGCTTTTGACTGCCGCAGAGCGCATGGCTCTATCTTGGGGATGACTGTCTCAAAAATGTCTCTGAAAGTGGTAGGAAATCTGCAAAAAAAGTTGGATTTTCGGTCGCGTATAGACCTCGTTCCGTTCCCGACAAGGCCGACATAGAGGAAATGTGACACCACTTCTTCATATGCATATGAAAGAGGATCAAACCAGCTTTTAACTGCTGAAGAGCGCTTGGCTCTATCTTGGGGCTGACTGTATCAAAAATGTCTCTGAATGTGGTAGGAAATCTGCAAAAAAGTTGGATTTTCGGTCGCGTATAGACCTCTTTCCGACCCCGACAAGGCCGACATAGAGGAAATGTGACACCACTTCTTCATATGCATATGAAAGAGGATTAAATCAGCTTTTGACTGCCGCAGAGCGCTTGGCTCTATCTTGGGGCTGACTGTCTCAAAAATGTCTCTGAAAGTGGTAGGAAATCTGCAAAAAAGTTGGATTTTCGGTCGCGTATAGACTTCTTTTCGACCCCGACAAGGCCGACATAAAGGAAATGTGACACCACTTCTTCATATGCATATGAAAGAGGATCAAACCAGCTTTTAACTGCCGCAGAGCGTTTGGCTCTATCTTGGGGCTGACTGCCTCAAAAATGTCTCCGTATGTGGTAGGAAATCGGGAAAAAGGAGATTTTTTGGTCGCGTATAGACCTCTTTCCGACCCCGACAAGGCCGATATTGAGGAAATGTGACACCACTTCTTCATATGCATATGAAAAAGCATTAAACCAGCTTTTGACTGCCGTAGAGCGCTTGGCTCTATCTTGGGGATGACTGTCTCAAAAATGTCTCTGAAAGTGGTAGGAAATCTGCAAAAAAGTTGGATTTTCGGTCGCGTATAGACCTCTTTCCGATCCCGACAAGGCCGACATAGAGGAAATGTGACACCACTTCTTCATATGCATATGAAAGAGGCTTAAACATCCTTTTGACTGCCGCAGAGCGCTTGGCTCTATCTTGGGTCTGACTGTCTCAAAAATGTCTCTGTAAGTGGTAGGAAATCTGCAAAAAAGTTGTATTTTTGGTCGCGTATAGACCTCTTTCCGACCCCGACAAGGCCGACATTGAGGAAATGTGACACCACTTCTTCATATGCATATGAAAGAGGATCGAACCAGCTTTTAATTGTTGCAGAGCGTTTGGCTCTATCTTGGGGCTGACTGCCTCAAAAATGTCTCCGTATGTGGTAGGAAATCTGCAGACAAACGGGATTTTTGGTCGCGTATATACCTCTTTCCGACCCCGACAAGGCCGACATGGAGGAAATGTGACACCACTTCTTCATATGCATATGAAAGAGGATCAAACCAGCTTTTGACTGCCGCAGAGCGCATGGCTCTATCTTGGGGATGACTGTCTCAAAAATGTCTCTGAAAGTGGTAGGAAATCTGCAAAAAAAGTTGGATTTTCGGTCGCGTATAGACCTCGTTCCGTTCCCGACAAGGCCGACATAGAGGAAATGTGACACCACTTCTTCATATGCATATGAAAGAGAATCAAACCAGCTTTTAACTGCTGAAGAGCGCTTGGCTCTATCTTGGGGCTGACTGTATCAAAAATGTCTCTGAATGTGGTAGGAAATCTGCAAAAAAGTTGGATTTTCGGTCGCGTATAGACCTCTTTCCGACCCCGACAAGGCCTACATAGAGGAAATGTGACACCACTTCTTCATATGCATATGAAAGAGAATTAAACCAGCTTTTGACTGCTGCAGAGCGTTTGGCTCTATCTTGGAGATGACTGTCTCAAAAATGTCTCTGAACGTGGTAGGAAATCTGCAAAAAAGTTGGATTTTCGGTCGCGTATAAACCTCTTTCCGACCCCGACATGACCGACATCCTACCACATTCAGAGACATTTTTGATACAGTCAGCCCCAAGATAGAGCCAAGCGCTCTTCAGCAGTTAAAAGCTGGTTTGATCCTCTCTCATATGCCTATGAAGAAGAGGTGTCACATTTCCTCTATGTCGGCTTTGTCGGGGTCGGTAAGAGGTCTATACGCGACCAAAAATCCCCCATTTTGCAGATTTCCTAACACATACGGAGATATTTTTGAGGCAGTCAGCCCCAAGATAGAGCCAAACGCTCTGCGGCAGTTAAAAGCTGGTTTAATCCTCTTTCATATGCATATGAAGAAGTGGTGTCACATTTCCTCTATGTCGGCCTTGTCGGGGTCGGAAAGAGGTCTATACGCGACCGAAAATCCAACTTTTTTGCACATTTCCTACCACTTACGAGACATTTTTGAGGTAGTCAGCCCCAAGATAGAGCCAAACGCTCTGCAACAATTAAAAGCTGGTTCGATCCTCTTTCATATGCATTTGAGGAAGTGGTGTCACATTTCCTCTATGTCGGACTTGTCGGGGTCGGAAAGAGGTCTATACTAGACCAAAAATACCCCTTTTTTGCAGATTTCCTACCACATAGGGAGACATTTTTGAGGCAGTCAGCCCCAAGATAGAGCCAAAGACTTTTCAGGACTCGAAGGCTGGTTCAATCTTCTTTCATATGCATATGAAGAAGTGGTGTCACATTTCCTCTATGTCGGCCTTGTCGGGATCGGAAAGAGGTCTATACGCGACCAAAAAATCCAACTTTTTTGCAGATTTCCTACCACTTACGAGACATTTTGAGTTAGTCAGCCCCAAGATAGAGCCAAACCCTCTGCAACAAATAAAAGCTGGCTCGATCCTCTTTCATATGCATTTGAGGAAGTGGTGTCACATTTCCTTTAAGTCGGCCCTGTCGGGGTCGGTAAGAGGTCTATACGCGACCAAAAATCCCCCATTTTGCAGATTTCCTAACACATACGGAGATATTTTTGAGGCAGTCAGCCCAAGATAGAGCCAAACGCTCTTCAGCAGTTAAAAGCTGGTTTGATCCTCTCTCATATGCCTATAAAGAAGTGGTGTCACATTTCCTCTTTGCCGGCCTTGTCTGGGTCGAAAAGAGGTCTATACGCGTGCAAAAATCCCCCTTTTTTGCAGATTTCCTACCACATAGGGAGACATTTTTGAGGCAGTCAGCCCCAAGACAGAACCAAAGACTTTTCAGGACTCGAAAGCTGGTTCAATCTTTTTTCGTATGCATATGAAGAAGTGGTGTCACATTTCCTCTATGTCGGCCTTGTCGGGATCGGAAAGAGGTCTATACGCGACCGAAAATCCAACTTTTTTGCAGATTTCCTACCACTTACGAGACATTTTTGATGTAGTCATCCCCAAGATAGAGCCCAACGCTCTGTAACAATTAAAAGCTGGTTCGATCCTCTTTCATATGCATTTGAGGAAGTGGTGTCACATTTCCTTTATGTCGGCCTTGTCGGGGTCGGAAAGAGCTCTATACGCTATCAAAAAATTCCCTTTTTTCCGATTTCCTACCACATACGGGGACATTTTTGAGGCAGTCAGCCACAAGATAGAGCCAAACGCTCTTCAGCAGTTAAAAGCTCGTTTAATCCTCTTTCATATGCATATGCAGAAGTGGTGTCACATTTCCTCTATGTCGGCCTTGTCGGGGTCGGAAAGAGGTTTATACGCGACCAAAAATCCAACTTTTTTGCAGATTTCCTACCACTTACACAGACATTTTTGAGGCAGTCAGCTCCAAGCCAGAGCCAAAGGCTCTGCGGCAATTAAAAGCTGGTTTAATCCTCTTTCATATGCATATGAAGAAGTGGTGTCACATTTCCTCTATGTCGGCCTTGTCGGGATCGGAAAGAGGTCTATACTTTACCAAAAATCCCCCTTTTTTGCAGATTTCCTACCACATACGGAGACATATTTGAGGCAGTCATCCCCAGATAGAGCCAAACCCTCTTCAGCAGTTAAAAGCTGGTTTGATCTTCTCTCATATGCATATAAAGAAGTGGTGTCACATTTCCTCTATGTCGGCCTTGTCGTGGTCGGAAAGAGGTCTATACGCGACCAAAAAATCCCCCTTTTTGCCGATTTCCTACCACATACGGAGGAACTTTTGAGGCAGTCAGCCCCAAGATAGAGCCAAACGCTCTGCGGCAGTTAAAAGCTGGTTTGATCTTCTTTCATATGCATATGAAGAAGTGGTGTCACATTTACTCTATGTCGGCCTTGTCGGGGTCGGAAAGAGGTCTATACGCGACCGAAAATCCAACTTTTTTGCACTTCCTACCACTTTCAGAGACATTTTTGAGACAGTCAGCCCCAAGATAGAGCCAAACGCTCTGCAACAGTTAAAAGCTGGTTTGATCCTCTTTTATATCCATATGAAAAAGTGGTGTCCCATTTCCTCTATGTCGGCCTTGTCGGGATCGGAAAGAGGTCTATACGCGACCAAAAATCAAACTTTTTTGCAGATTTCCTACCACTTACGAGACATTTTTGAGGTAGTCAGCCCCAAGATAGAGCCAAACGCTCTGCAACAATAAAAAGCTGGTTCGATCCTCTTTCATATGCATTTGAGGAAGTGGTGTCACATTTCCTCTATGTCGGACTTGTCGGGGTCGAAAAGAGGTCTATACGCGCCCAAAAATCCAACTTTTTTGCAGATTTCCTACCACATAGGGAGACATTTTCGAGGCAGTCAGCCCCAAGATAGAGCCAAAGACTTTTCAGGACTCGAAAGCTGGTTCAATCTTCTTTCGTATCCATAAGAAGAAGCGGTGTCACATTTCCTCTATGTCGGCCTTGTCGGGATCGGAAAGAGGTCTATACGCGACCAAAAATCAAACTTTTTTGCAGATTTCCTACCACTTACGTGACATTTTTGAGGTAGTCAGCCCCAAGATAGAGCCAAACGCTCTGCAACAATAAAAAGCTGGTTCGATCCTCTTTTATATGCATTTGAGGAAGTGGTGTCACATTTCCTCTATGTCGGACTTGTCGGGGTCGAAAAGAGGTCTATACGCGCCCAAAAATCCAACTTTTTTGCAGATTTCCTACCACATAGGGAGACATTTTCGAGGCAGTCAGCCCCAAGATAGAGCCAAAGACTTTTCAGGACTCGAAAGCTGGTTCAATCTTCTTTCGTATCCATAAGAAGAAGCGGTGTCACATTTCCTCTATGTCGGCCTTGTCGGGATCGGAAAGAGGTCTATACGCGACCAAAAATCCAACTTTTTTGCAGATTTCCTACCACATTCAGAGACATTTTGAGTTAATCAGCCCCAAGATAGAGCCAAACGCTCTGCAACAATTAAAAGCTGGTTCGATCCTCTTTCATATGCATTTGAGGAAGTGGTGTCACATTTTCTTTATGTCGGCCTTGTCGGGGTCGGAAAGAGGTCTATAAGCGACCAAAAATCACCCACTTTGCAAATTTCCTAACACATACGGAGATATTTTAGAGGCTGTCAGCCACAAGATAGAGCCAAACGCTCTTCAGCAGTTAAAAGCTGGTTTGATCCTCTCTCATATGCATATAAAGAAGTGGTGTCACATTTCCTCTATGTCGGCCTTGTCTGGGTCGAAAAGAGGTCTATACGCGCCCAAAAATCCAACTTTTTTGCAGATTTCCTACCACATAGGGAGACATTTTCGAGGCAGTCAGCCCCAAGATAGAGCCAAAGACTTTTCAGGACTCGAAAGCTGGTTCAATCTTCTTTCGTATGCATATGAAGAAGTGGTGTCACATTTCCTCTATGTCGGCCTTGTCGGGGTCGGAAAGAGGTCTATACGCGACCAAAAATCCAACTTTTTTGCAGATTTCCTACCACATAGGGAGACATTTTTGAGGCAGTCAGCCCCAAGATAGAGCCAAAGACTTTTCAGGACTCGAAAGCTGGTTCAATCTTCTTTCGTATCCATAAGAAGAAGCGGTGTCACATTTCCTCTATGTCGGCCTTGTCGGGATCGGAAAGAGGTCTATACGCGACCAAAAATCCAACTTTTTTGCAGATTTCCTACCACATTCAGAGACATTTTGAGTTAATCAGCCCCAAGATAGAGCCAAACGCTCTGCAACAATTAAAAGCTGGTTCGATCCTCTTTCATATGCATTTGAGGAAGTGGTGTCACATTTCCTTTATGTCGGCCTTGTCGTGGTCGGAAAGAGGTCTATACGCGACCAAAAATCACCCACTTTGCAAATTTCCTAACACATACGGAGATATTTTTGAGGCTGTCAGCCCCAAGATAGAGCCAAACGCTCTTCAGCAGTTAAAAGCTGGTTTGATCCTCTCTCATATGCATATAAAGAAGTGGTGTCACATTTCCTCTATGTCGGCCTTGTCTGGGTCGAAAAGAGGTCTATACGCGCCCAAAAATCCAACTTTTTTGCAGATTTCCTACCACTTACAGAGACATTTTCGAGGCAGTCAGCCCCAAGATAGACCCTAAGACTTTTCAGGACTCAAAAGCTGGTTCAATCTTCTTTCGTATGCATATGAAGAAGTGGTGTCACATTTCCTCTATGTCGGCCTTGTCGGGATCTGAAAGAGGTCTCCGCGACCAAAAATCCAACTTTTTTGCAGATTTCCTACCACTTACGAGACATTTTTGAGGTAGTCAGCCCCAAGATAGAGCCAAACGCTCTGCAATAATTAAAAGCTGGTTCGATCCTCTTTCATATGCATTTAAGGAAGTATTGTCACATTTCCTTTATGTCGGCCTTGTCGGGGTCGAAAAGAGGTCTATACGCGACCGAAAATCCCCTTTTTGCAGATTTCCTAACACATACAGAGATATTTTTGAGGCAGTCAGCCCCAAGATGGAGCCAAAGGCTCTGCGGCAGTTAAAAGCTGGTTTGATCCTCTTTCAGATGCATATGACGAAGTGCTGTCACATTTCCTCTATGTCGACCTTGTCGGGGTAGGAATGACGTCTATACGCGACCAAAAATCCCTGTTTTTCAGATTTTCTACACCATACGAAGGCATTATTGAGGCAGTCAGCTCCACAATAGAGCCGAAGTGTATTCAGGACTCGAAAGCTGGTTCGATCCTCTTTCAGATGCATTTGAGAAGTGGTGTCACATTTCCTCTATGTCGGCCTTGTTGCGGTCGGAATAAGGCGCCTATCCGCGACCAAAAATCCTCTTTTTCGGATTATTTTACCAAATTCCTACACTCCTTTTAGGCAGTCCTCTTGAGGATCCGAAAGCCGCTTCGATGCTCTTTCGGATGCATATGAAGAAGTTCTGTCACATTTCCTATGTGTCGGCCCTGATTTGCTCGAAAAGAGTCATATCTGCATTCAAAAATTGCGGATATTTTACCACTTACGGGGACACCTTTTGGCAGTCAGACCCAAGATTGTGTCCAAGCTACCTTAGGAGTCGAAAGGTTCGATCCCCTTGAAATGTTGTCGCATTTCCTCTACGTCGGCCTACTCTGGGTCGGAAAGAGTTCGACCAGCGGCCCCCAGCCCCCCCCAAAAACCTGTCTGCACCTACATTTTCTTTTGTATCCTAATGTACTTCTACATTGTTTTAAAAAGAGAAATCACACACACACACACACACACACACACACACGCACGCACGCGCGCGCGCGCGCACGCACGCACACACACACACACACACACACATACCCCTCGCCCAATAACTCAGAAAAGTAATATTATTTGAGAAAATATTTATCTTGTTGAACATTTATGTTTACTTGTTGAACTAACGTTTACACCTTTATAACGTTCAGTTCTAAATTTTAATCAGCAGGGTTTTTATCTTTTAAAATAAGCTACCTTCATTGCATGTTTTGCGAACTGATTCAATATTAAAATGAATAAAATAACTATTGTTGGGCAATAACTTTATTATTATAGATCTCTTACATAAAGAGCAACTTGCCGGCTACATTAAAAATTAGTATCGGGTATCGATGTGGCTCGCCGCTCGTGTGTAAAGTTTACACAGTAACTGCTTGCTGGGAACTGCTTGCCAGCTTGTCGTTCGTATTCTTTGATTATACCCCACAAGGACCCGCACCCCTCCCCCACTAAACCAGATTTATTTCTAGAGTATGCTTTATTTTAAGCTTGAATGAAGCAATTGCATTTTTTAAATTCTCTGGCTGGGCCGATATATAATTATGGTAAGTAAATAGAACATTAACTGAAAACATAACATATTAGCCACCAGAAGAAAGAAATAGTGCTCTATCACATCATCGAGGTCATGATTTTTTTCATCGCTTTGCTTTAGTTCCCTTGATTACAATGTACGAATTAGACATCATAGTTGAAAAAATATTACAAAAGAGCATACATTTTTAGAAAAGACATTCAAGCATTTAATAATCGGAGAAATTATTGTTTTCAATTTCTAATGAGACAATTTAAAACCCACTTATTTGGTTAAAAAACATAATGAACTAATTATCATCAGAAGTGGAAAACAGCAAATAACATAATGAATTAATTATTATGAGAAATAACTGGTACTTGTCAACACTAGCCTTATTTTATTTGATAAGAATGTCACTAAGAATAAAAATATAGCAATTGTTAATATTTTTTTTATTCATTTTACCTCATGAATATTTATTAGGGCTAACTTGCATACCTATTAGTTTCAAATCTTTGCTTAGTGATGGTCTTCAATATAAACATGGTCTAAAACTGATTTTACAAGCAAGTTGTAAGCAGTTCTAAATTAAAAAAAACTAATCATCTTTTTAAAAATAGAGTCTATTTTTAGATTGTTATTAAAATTTGTATATATTCATAAGCGCTAATTTGCATAATTGACACATGACCATAATGACCATTCAATAACCTTTAATTGAGTACCAGTTTTACCCTTCTATCACCATTTTTGGAAAAGTTTTAAGCATTTTTCTGAACATACCTATCAAAATTTCATAATGGTTGCCATGGAAACCATTAGTTTTTACATATCCCAAATGAGTTTATTTTTAGTACATTAGAGATTCTGTTTCTAGACACCCTAACAAACATTTTGGTACCCATGAAAAAAGTCTAGGTGGGTGCGCGGTAACCATACCTAGCTGCCGGACTAATGTATTTCTATTTTGAGTATAGAATAATGGATTTTCTGTATACAGTATGAAAGAAAAAAAAACAGTATGCTTACCTTGATAAATTTCTAGATGACAGATATTGTCTCTGTCTTTGCTGGGCGGGCTGCAGGACCATACGATAAGGGGCTCATAGCAAAGGTAGTGGCGGAGGCAGAAACGGTCACCTACAAAGAAAAGGACGGAAAACTAAAGCATGTCCTTTCAGCAGCAGCAGTCAGTGACGGAAAGTAGGTAGTGAAAGCCTGCTGCTTTGGAGTCACTTCCGTCTGACAGAATATCATGATTAACCTGATTTTAGTTGCTCTGGTCCATTGTGCGTTTTACATTTAAATATAGTTTGTCTGCGCTATTTCTAATCTACCGTTTGCTGGATTTAAATTGAACTTCCCAGCAATATCAAATATCAAGTCTAGTTATGAATATTATTCGCATGCCATGACTACTTCGATTTTAAATGAGTTGTGTCCTATTGTTGTATTTATTGTGTACAGTTGCCCACGTAATTTCTCAGCTACTAGTTGTCTGATTAATATTTAGCTTCTAAACAATTATTTGTACCCAACCTACTAGTGCATATTGTAGGCATGCAATGTTTGCTTTAATTTTCGCTGTGTTATGGAACTTTATCAAAGTTATTGAACTTTTTGGTCTTTGTTCTTTGCAATCTACTTGACTGATTTTAATAAACCTAGCATGAAATGTCAACATGACATGATTAAGGTAACTGTGCATATCTGATATTCATCATTTTAGGACAGTCCTTGTTAAAACTTGATTCATCTAGTGAATTTCCTATTTTACAATGTAACAGTTATTCTGGCTTGCTGAAATACTAATATATTACGTCTATGACACTCAGGTGAGCGGTATTGAGCCACTCGGCAGCTTGTTGTTTGTTCTGTATCTTACTTAACAGGTAATGTTTCAATACTTTTTCAGCTTGACCGGACAACCAAGATACTGAATGTTATGAAAAACAAGACAATGACCGACTTGTTGTGGTTACAACACCCTCACAAGTCATTAATTTCAAGATACCCCAGCAACAGCTGTTCCAGAAGGCCACTTGAAAGCTGGACAGCTGTTGGTCTACCCACCCCCAGCAGCATCTGTACCAGAAGGCCACCTGAAAGCTGGACAGCTGTTGGTCTGTCCACCCCCAGTAGCACCTGTCTCAGAAGGCCGCCTGAAAACTGGACAGCTGTTGGTCTGCCCACCCCCACTAGCATCTGTACCAGAAGGCCACTTGAAAGCTGGACAGCTGTTGGTCTGCCCACCCTCAGCAGCATCTGTACCAGAAGGCCACTTGAAAGCTGGCCAGCTGTTGGTATGCCCACCCTCAGCAGCATCTGTACCAGAAGGCCACTTGAAAGCTGGCCGGCTGTTGGTCTGCCCACCCTCAGAAGCATCTGTACCAGAAGGCCACTTGAAAGCTGGCCAGCTGTTGGTCTGCCCACCCTCAGCAGCACCTGTACAAGAAGGCCACTTGAAAGCTGGCCAGCTGTTGGTCTGCCCACCTAGCGCAGCACCTGTACCAGAAGGCCACTTGAAAGCTGGACAGGTGTTGGTCTGCCTACCCTCAGCAGCATCTGTACCAGAAGGCCATATGAAAGCTGGCCAGCTGTTGGTCTGCCCACCCTCAGCAGCATCTGTACCAGAAGGCAACTTGAAAGCTGGCCAGCTGTTGGCCTGCCCACCCTCAGCAGCACCAGTACCAGAAGGCCACTTGAAAGCTGGCCAGCTGTTGGTCTGCCCACCCTCAGCAGCATCTGTACCAGAAGGCCACTTGAAAGCTGGCCAGCTGTTGGTCTGCCCTCCCTCAGCAGCATCTGTACCAGAAGGCCACTTGAAAGCTGGACAGCTGTTGGTCTGCCTACCCTCAACAGCATCTGTGCCAGAAGGCCACTTGAAAGCTGGACAGCTGTTGGTCTGCCTACCCTCAGCAGCATCTGTACCAGAAGGCCACTTGAAAGCTGGCCAGCTGTTGGTCTGCCCACCTCTAGCAGCACCTGTACCAGAAGGCCATTTGAAAGCTGGCCAGCTGTTGGTCTGCCCACCCTCAGCAGTATCTGTACCAGAAGGCCACTTGAAAGCTGGACAGCTGTTGGTCTGCCCACCTCTAGCAGCACCTGTACCAGAAGGCCACTTGAATGCTGGACAGCTGTTGGTCTGTCCACCCCCAGTAGCACCTGTCTCAGAAGGCCGCCTGAAAGCTGGACAGCTGTTGGTCTGCCCACCCCCACTAGCATCTGTACCAGAAGGCCACTTGAAAGCTGGACAGCTGTTGGTCTGCCCACCCTCAGCAGCACCTGTACAAGAAGGCCACTTGAAAGCTGGCCAGCTGTTGGTCTGCCCACCTAGAGCAGCACCTGTACCAGAAGGCCACTTGAAAGCTGGACAGGTGTTGGTCTGCCTACCCTCAGCAGCATCTGTACCAGAAGGCCACTTGAAAGCTGGCCAGCTGTTGGTCTGCCCACCCTCAGCAGCATCTGTACCAGAAGGCCACTTAAAAGCTGGCCAGCTGTTGGCCTGCCCACCCTCAGCAGCACCAGTACCAGAAGGCCACTTGAAAGCTGGCCAGCTGTTGGTCTGCCCACCCTCAGCAGCATCTGTACCAGAAGGCCACTTGAAAGCTGGCCAGCTGTTGGTCTGCCTACCCTCAGCAGCATCTGTACCAGAAGGCCACTTGAAAGCTGGCCAGCTGTTGGTCTGCCCACCCTTAACAGCATCTTTACCAGAAGGCCACTTGAAAGCTGGACAGCTGTTGGTCTGCCTACCCTCAACAGCATCTGTGCCAGAAGGCCACTTGAAAGCTGGACAGCTGTTGGTCTGCCTACCCTCAGCAGCATCTGTACCAGAAGGCCACTTGAAAGCTGGCCAGCTGTTGGTCTGCCCACCTCTAGCAGCACCTGTACCAGAAGGCCACTTGAAAGCTGGCCAGCTGTTGGTCTGCCCACCCTCAGCAGCATCTGTACCAGATGGCCACTTGAAAGCTGGACAGCTGTTGGTCTGCCCACCTCTAGCAGCACCTGTACCAGAAGGCCACTTGAATGCTGGACAGCTGTTCGTCTGCCCACCCTCAGCAGCACCTGTACCAGAAGGCCACTTGAAAGCTGGACAGCTGTTGGTCTGCCCACCCTCAGCAGCATCTGTACCAGAAGGCCACTTGAATACTGGACAGTTGTTGGTCTGCCCACCTCTAGCAGCGCCTGTACCAGAAGGTCCCTTGAAAGCTGGCCAGCTGATGGTCTGCCCACCCTCAGCAGCATCTGTACCAGAAGGCCACTTGAAAGCTGGACAGCTGTTGGTCTGCCCACTCTCAGCAACATCTGTACCAGAAGGCCACCTGAAAGCTGGCCAGATGTTGGTCTGCCCAACCCAGCAGCATCTGTTACAGAAGGCCACTTGAAAGCTGGCCAGCTGTTTGTCTGCCCACCCTCAGCAGCACCTGTACCTGAAGGCCACTTGAAAGCTGGACAGCTGTTGGTCTGCCCACCTCTAGCAGCACCTGTACCAGAAGGCCACTTGAAAGCTGGCCAGCTGTTGGTCTGCCCACCCTCAGCAGCATCTGTACAAGAAGGCCACTTGAAAGCTGGACAGCTGTTGGTCTGCCCACCCTCAGCAGCATCTGTACCAGAAGGCCACTTGAAAGCTGGACAGGTGTTGGTCTGCCCACCTCTAGCAGCACCTGTACCAGAAGGCCACTTGAAAGCTGGACAGCTGTTGGTCTGCCCACCCTCAGCAGCATCTGAACCAAAAGGCCACCTGAAAGCTGGCCAGATGTTGGTCTGCCCAACCTAGCAGCATCTGTACCAGAAGGCCACTTGAAAGCTGGCCAGCTGTTGGTCTGCCCACCCTCAGCAGCACCTGTACCAGAAGGCCACTTGAAATCTGGCTAGCTGTTGGTCTGCCCACCCTCAGCAGCATCTGTACCAGAAGGCCTCCTGAAAGCTGGACAGCTGTTGGTCTGCCCACCCTCAGCAGCACCTGTACCAGAAGGCCACTTGAAAGCTGGCCAGATGTTGGTCTGCCCAACCCAGCAGCACCTGTACCAGAAGGCCACTTGAAAGCTGGCTAGCTGTTGGTCTGCCCACCCCCAGTAGCATCTGTACCAGAAGGCCTCTTGAAAGCTGGCCAGATGTTGGTCTGCCCACCTCTAGCAGCACCTGTACCATAAGGCCCCTTGAAAGCTGGCCAGCTGTTGGTCTGCCCACCCCCACTAGTATCTGTACCAGAAGGCCTCTTGAAAACTGGCCAACTGTTGGTCTGCTTACCTCTAGCAGCATCTGTACCAGAAGGCCACTTGAAAGCTGGACAGCTGTTGGTCTGCCCACCTCTAGCAGCATCTGTACTAGAAGGCCACTTGAAAGCTGGCCAGCTGTTGGTCTGCCCACCTCTAGCAGCACCTGTCTCAGAAGGCCACTTGAAAGCTGGCCAGCTGTTGGTCTGCCCACCCCCAGTAGCATCTGTACCAGAAGGCCACTTGAAAGCTGGCCAGCTGTTGGTCTGCCTACCTCTAGCAGCATCTGTATCAGAAGGCCACTTGAAAGCTGGCCAGCTGTTGGTCTGCCTACCTCTAGCAGCACCTGTACCAGAAGGTCACTTGAAAGCTGGCCAGCTGTTGGTCTGCCCACCCCCAGTAGCATCTGTACCAGAAGGCTTCTTGAAAGCTGGCCAGATGTTGGTCTGCCCACCTCTAGCAGCACCTGTACCAGAAGGCCACTTGAAAGCTGGCCAGCTGTTGGTCTGCCCACCCCCACTAGCATCTGTACCAGAAGGCCTCTTGAAAACTGGCCAACTGTTGGTCTGCCCACCACCACTAGCATCTGTACCAGAAGGCCTCCTGAAAACTGGCCAGATGTTGGTCTGCCCACCCCCACTAGCATCTGTACCAGAAGGCCACTTGAAAGCTGGCCAACTGTTGGTCTGCCCACCTCTAGCAGCATCTGTACCAGAAGGCCTCTTGAAAGCTGGACAGCTGTTGGTCTGCCCACCCCCAGCAGCACCTGTCTCAGAAGGCCACTTGAAAGCTGGCCAGCTGTTGGTCCGCCCACCCCCAGCAGCATTTATGCCAACTGTGGCAGCCTTGGCTTCGCCTAACAAACATATAGTGTTTGTTTCTGGCAAGCTTGTTAGGGTAAGAAATGAATATATTTCCTTTGCATTGAACCCAAGAGTCGCACTGGCCATAACACCATCTGTTTGAGATATAGCGAAAACAGGCTCTGAATTTTACCTCTCTCCAGCTTTATTCATATATAGGGTTCAGTGTATTGAAGAATAATTGGCCAAAAGGGGGCACAAATGAACAAAACTGATACGCCCTTTCCTCTTTTTTCCTTTGCTATAAGAAAAAGTGTGCATGTGAAGATTAGTATCCAGGTATTGTTACAGGAGTTTTGTTAGATGACTACATTAGAGAATATAATACAAGAATATAAGACAAAGTCCACTGAGCATTGCAACATATACAAAAAATTGAAAAAACACAGGACCAAGGTATTCACATGCAAGCCAAATGCTAAAGTGAGAACAAATCTGTGATGAGTCATTTAACAATAAGAGCAAACCCGACGGTCGCTGCCTTGATTCGGTCCAATTTAAAGCAAAATCGGACTTAACAGTATCTCAACTGCAGTAATTAGAATTACCGTGATTTTGTGTTTATCATCATGTTTAAGTGACTGCCTGGATTGTTGTTCAATTTTAAGCTCACCTGAGCTTATACTCTGGGTGAGCTATTGTGATCGCCCGGCGTCCGTTGTCACGATTCGGTCAATATTTTCAAAGGACATCTCTGAAATCGCTGGGCGTTATTTATTTAGCTAAACCTTTTCAGAAGCTTAAGCAGGCAGCGGGAACGAGGAGCTGTTCAAATAGTTGTGATCCGTCAAAAACATGGCCGCCAGGAGCTTGGCCATTTTCCATATATGTCTTTATATGAAAATCTTCTTGTCAGAAGCTGCGGGCGCTTGTGCCCTGATATTTGGTATACATGTTCCTTGGGTGGCCCTGTATAACTTTTACTCATAGAATTTTGATCCATTAAGAAACATGGCGACCAGGGGCGTGGTCATTTTCCTTATAAGGCTATATAGGAAAACTTAGAAAATGTTCTTGTCAGAAACTACAAGAGCTAAAGCCTTGATATTTAGTACAAATGTTCCTTGGGTGGCCCTGTATCAACAAGTTCATTCAAAGAATTCTGATCTTTAAAAAAAACATGGCCGCCAGAGGCATGGCAATTTTCCGTATATGGCTATATAGAAAAACCTACAAAATGTTCTTGTCAGAAACTACAAGAGCTAGATCCTTGATATTTAATACAAATGTTCCTTGGGTGGCCCTGTATCAACAAGTTCATTCAAAGAATTCTGATCTTTAAAAAAAACATGGCCGCCAGAGGCATGGCAATTTTCCGTATATGGCTATATAGAAAAACCTACAAAATGTTCTTGTCAGAAACTACAAGAGCTAAAGCCTTCATATTTGGCATAAATGTTCTTTGGGAGGCCGTGTATCAAGATTTTTATCCATCAAAAAACATCACCACCAAGGGTCTGACCATTTGCCCTAAATGGCTATGTAGGAAAACTTAGGTGAACCAAAGGAAAAAATGCACTAATTTGTCATTGTCATCATTGATCATGCACAAATTCTTTCAGTTATCAGTTTAGGGGGGAAGAAAGCAAATTGGTGAGAGTGGGAGGGGAGGACGTGAGAATAAACAAGACGTTGTGCTCAGAAAACACATTTGCCCCCTGTAACATAGTTTGTCTTGATAAACCAAGAAATAAGGGTAGCCAAAGTTGTGTAACTTGTTAGGATCATGACTCTTTGTAGAAACTGAGAATATCCAACTTGCCGACAAAAAGATTAATCGGACGGATGGACGTACTAGATGCAAAAAAGGGAAAAATTTACATTGTGGTGGGATGCCTCGGAAGTAGAAGTGCGTCCTGAAGACTTCGAAGAGGTCGCTGACCTACTCACATTCACATACGTGGATTCTATGACGCTATCAACAACAATGAAATCAGTTGTAAAGGTAGGTTTTCCTAAGCATTGTTGGTTATATTTATAATTAGTTTTGAAAATGTTTAAGGGGTGACATTACAGCTTTGAGGAGCGATATTATTTTTAACGGTTATGTTTATGCCATTTCAGCAGTCAAATGACCATATTTTATAGATCTATTGTAGTGTTTGGTTTCTTTTTGTTTCTAAAATCAACAACCACTTAAGCTAAAAATAATAAACGTAAGAACTGTCATAAAAATCACAATTAAAACCTTTCTAATATCGATTGTTGATTCTTGTTTTTATATTACATGACGACACTAATTCGTACACAAGGACAGACTGCACTAATTATCACAGACTAAAGAAAGATTTTAATAGAGAGATGTGTAAAATTTCTTCGTCATTCAAGTTTTGTTAGGATTTAAACTGTTTTGTTGTACTTTTTATGGTAACTATGTATTTAGTGCCTGCGCACTTAATTCTGAAATGGTCCGACAATTCGCGATTGGTATACAAGCTAATTCCCTTTTCCATCCGTTTTGAATTTCCAGACACACATGTGACATCAGTACGAATTAACATTATAATGACCGAAAATAACCAACAGTGACAGGCATAAACCAACAATTTGGGAAAATTTCTTAAGTATTAAAGGGTAAATAATTGTGTATTAAGAATATTTTATGGATGGTTAATTTGGATGATGATTTATTTATTAAAACAGGACCTGAATATATACTAAATGAGTTGTTCTGTTAAATAATAATGTAAATGTTGGTCCGAGGTAAGATGGTCAAGGCTCACATGCAACTGCGTTGCGAAAGCATTTTCTTTTGTTGACGGCTCTGTTTACAACATTCTATTTTTACATTATTTTCCGGCGACTTTGATGCTCTGCATCAACTTTATCTAGTACCTACTTCAATATGGTTTAGAACCAATGTGCCATTGCATTAATTTATGACTACGAACCTTATAGTCGTATGAAAACATACATAACAGTGTCGGCTCCAGGAACGGGAGGCCACGGGTTCGATCCCGGGCAGCGACATACCAAAGTCGTTAAAATGGTAGTGGTATATCACACTTGCTAACGCTCAAGCAAATATAAGGGAAGTTCCACGACTGGTTTGCCCGGTGTCAGGATAATGTGACTGGGTGTGGTATACACAGTGAAAGCAGCACTTTATCTGCTTCAAGTGGAGACCGTCTCCTGATGACTGAAATATTGTTGGTGGGACGATAAACCCAATAAACAAACAAACATACATAACAGAAGAACATTACATGTATATACTAAATGATTTTAAAGCTTTGATTGCTACGCATCAAGAAATATTTTCCCAGGACCCTAGACCCATCAGAAAGCACAATTCATTGACTCGTTTCACTTGCTTACAATTGACAGCTATAACAAATGGAGAAATTGTTTTAGCATGTTTTTGGTAAGTTATTACGCTTGCCTTGCAGCTATGTGTGCTTTGAAATTGTGTTTATAAACATGTATATGTATGTCTATTCTTAGATGAGTTGTGACTAGTCTTAAAAGTAAACTAAATGGTGTTTCTGCATGCATTATTACATAATTCTTTATTTGTATTTAATTCTTTGCAGAAAATTGATGCACCAAAAACAACAGAAGTAGTGACGGTCTGTGGCCTCAGCATTATTGACAGCCTCGCTGAGCTTTTTGTCGATGTGGTTGGGTGTTCTGATGAAAGTGATTCAATAACTGTTCCAGTGGAAATGTTAGAGTAGGCTCTTCTGTCCAGGGGAGAGGGTGGGCCAGTGGACCTGGAAAATAACTGTAGTGATGGCCCATTTAAACGATCTTTAAACGTAAAGGTTCAGACATATTAGCCATGGAACGGATGCCCTATTACAGCAGTTCTTCTAGGTCAGGACAATGTGGGGACAAATAGTTACAATAAAGGTTTGTTACTGTTGAACCGTTCTCCACAATACGACTAATAAAACATCTTGCTTACTATTTTTATCAATTTAATGGTCAATGATGTATACTTCTGTAACCGTGGTGATGATTTTGTAACTATGCTAGCAATTTAATGCTTGATGACATGGTACCATACAAAGTGGGGACACAGCTTTGATGTGTGTCCTTTACTGTTTTGAATGACAATTTAAAGATATGAAATAAATTTAATTTTCATTTTGGTTAATTTTACTCCTTCTGATCACATGGTAGAAAAGCGTTGCCATATCTTGATATATTTTACATATAATATAGCATGGGCATTTAGTTGTTAAATAGACATAAAACCTCGGATAAAATAACTAACATTAGCAGTCAGTTATATAACATGCAACTCACAATGGCTATCAGCCAAAGTCTCTATTGAGAATGTGAAAGCAGTTGACAGACACTTTCAATCTTATTTTGTCTTTTCACTTTTGCTGTTAATTTCATTCCTCGTCTCTAGTCACTGATACCGGCCACTAGTCACTGATACCGGCCACTAGTCACCTAGTCACTGATACCGGCCACTTTTCACTGATACCGACCACTAGTCACTGATACCGACCACTAGACACTGATACCGGTCTCTAGTCACTGATACCAGTCTCTAGTCACTGACACCGGTCACTAGTCACTGATACCGGCCTATAGTCACTGACACCGGCCCCTAGTCACTGATACCAGTCACTAGTGACTGATACCGGCCACTAGTCACTGATACCGGCCACTAGTCACTGATACCGGCCACTAGACACTGATACCGGCCACTAGTCACTGATACCGTCCACTAGTCACTGACACCGGCCACTTGACACTGATACCGGCCACTAGTCACTGATACAGACCACTAGTCACTGATACCGACCACTAGTCACTGATACCGGCCACTAAACACTGATACAGGCCACTAGTCACTGATATCGGCCACTAGACACTGATACAGACCACTAGTCACTGAAACCGGCCACTAGTCACTGATACCGGCCACTAGACACTGATACCGGCCACTAGTCACTGACACCGGTCCCTAGACACTGATACCGACCACTAGTCACTGATACCGACCACTAGACACTGACACCGGCCACTAGTCACTGATACCGGCCACTAGTCACTGACACCGGTCCCTAGACACTGATACCGACCACTAGTCACTGATACCGACCACTAGTCACTGACACCGACGACTAGACACTGATACCGACCACTAGTCACTGATACCGACCACTAGACACTGATACCGACCACTAGACACTGACACCGGTCCCTAGACACTGATACCGACCACTAGTCACTGATACCGGCCACTAGTCACTGATACCGGCCACTAGTCACTGATACCAGTCACTAGTGACTGATACCGGCCACTAGTCACTGACAACAGCCAATTGACACTGACACCGGCCCCTAGTCACTGATACCGTCCACTAGTCACTGACACCGGCCACTTGACACTGATACCGGCCGCTAGTCACTGATACAGACCACTAGTCACTGATACCGACCACTAGTCACTGATACCGGCCACTAAACACTGATACAGGCCACTAGTCACTGATATCGGCCACTAGACACTGATACAGACCACTAGTCACTGAAACCGTACACTAGTCACTGATACCGGCCACTAGACACTGATACCGGCCACTAGTCACTGACACCGGTCCCTAGACACTGATACCGACCACTAGTCACTGATACCGACCACTAGACACTGACACCGGCCACTAGTCACTGATACCGGCCACTAGTCACTGACACCGGTCCCTAGACACTGATACCGACCACTAGTCACTGATACCGACCACTAGTCACTGACACCGACGACTAGACACTGATACCGACCACTAGTCACTGATACCGACCACTAGACACTGATACCGACCACTAGACACTGACACCGGTCCCTAGACACTGATACCGACCACTAGTCACTGATACCGGCCACTAGTCACTGATACCGGCCACTAGTCACTGATACCAGTCACTAGTGACTGATACCGGCCACTAGTCACTGACAACAGCCAATTGACACTGACACCGGCCCCTAGTCACTGATACTGGCCACTAGTCACTGCTACCAGCCACGAGTCACTGATACCGGCCACTAGTCACTGATACCGACCACTAGTCACTGACACCGGCCACTAGACACTGATACCGACCACTAGTCACTGATACCGGTCACTAGACACTGACACCGACCACTAGTCACTGATACCGTCCACTAGACACTGATACAGACCACTAGTCACTGATAACGTCCACTAGACACTGACACCGGCCACTAGACACTGATAACGACCACTAGTCACTGATACCGGTCACTAGACACTGATACCAGTCACTTGTGACTGATACCGGCCACTAGTCACTGACACCGGCCCCTATTCACTGATACCGGCCACTAGACAGTGATGCCGGCCACTAGTCACTGACACCGACCACTAGACACTGATACCGGCCACTAGTCACTGACAACAGCCAATTGACACTGACACCGGCCCCTAGTCACTGATACTGGCCACTAGTCACTGCTACCGGCCACTAGACACTGATACCGGCCACTAGACACTGATACCGGCCACTAGTCACTGATACCGACCACTAGTCACTGACACCGGTCACTAGACACTGATACCGACCACTAGTCACTGATACCGGCCACTTGACACTGACACCGGCCACTAGTCACTGATACCGGTCACTAGACACTGATACCGGCCACTAGACACTGATACCGGCCACTAGACACTGACACCGGCCACAAGACACTGATACCGACCACTAGACACTGATACCGGCCACTAGTCACTGACACCGGCCACTAGTCACTGATACCGACCACTAGACACTGATACCGACCACTAGTCACTGATACCAGTCACTAGTGACTGATACCGGCCACTAGTCACTGACAACAGCCAATTGACACTGACACCGGCCCCTAGTCACTGATACTGGCCACTAGTCACTGCTACCGGCCACGAGTCACTGATACCGGCCACTAGTCACTGATACCGACCACTAGTCACTGACACCGGCCACTAGACACTGATACCGACCACTAGTCACTGATACCGGTCACTAGACACTGACACCGACCACTAGTCACTGATACCGTCCACTAGACACTGATACAGACCACTAGTCACTGATACCGTCCACTAGACACTGACACCGGCCACTAGACACTGATACCGACCACTAGTCACTGATACCGGTCACTAGACACTGATACCAGTCACTTGTGACTGATACCGGCCACTAGTCACTGACACCGGCCCCTATTCACTGATACCGGCCACTAGACACTGATACCGGCCACTAGTCACTGACACCGACCACTAGACACTGATACCGGCCACTAGTCACTGACAACAGCCAATTGACACTGACACCGGCCCCTAGTCACTGATACTGGCCACTAGTCACTGCTACCGGCCACTAGACACTGATACCGGCCACTAGTCACTGACACCGGTCCCTAGACACTGATACCGACCACTAGTCACTGATACCGACCACTAGACACTGACACCGGCCACTAGTCACTGATACCGGCCACTAGTCACTGACACCGGTCCCTAGACACTGATACCGACCACTAGTCACTGATACCGACCACTAGTCACTGACACCGACGACTAGACACTGATACCGACCACTAGTCACTGATACCGACCACTAGACACTGATACCGACCACTAGACACTGACACCGGTCCCTAGACACTGATACCGACCACTAGTCACTGATACCGGCCACTAGTCACTGATACCGGCCACTAGTCACTGATACCAGTCACTAGTGACTGATACCGGCCACTAGTCACTGACAACGGCCACTTGACACTGACACCGGCCCCTAGTCACTGATACCGTCCACTAGTCACTGACACCGGCCACTTGACACTGATACCGGCCGCTAGTCACTGATACAGACCACTAGTCACTGATACCGACCACTAGTCACTGATACCGGCCACTAAACACTGATACAGGCCACTAGTCACTGATATCGGCCACTAGACACTGATACAGACCACTAGTCACTGAAACCGTACACTAGTCACTGATACCGGCCACTAGACACTGATACCGGCCACTAGTCACTGACACCGGTCCCTAGACACTGATACCGACCACTAGTCACTGATACCGACCACTAGACACTGACACCGGCCACTAGTCACTGATACCGGCCACTAGTCACTGACACCGGTCCCTAGACACTGATACCGACCACTAGTCACTGATACCGACCACTAGTCACTGACACCGACGACTAGACACTGATACCGACCACTAGTCACTGATACCGACCACTAGACACTGATACCGACCACTAGACACTGACACCGGTCCCTAGACACTGATACCGACCACTAGTCACTGATACCGGCCACTAGTCACTGATACCGGCCACTAGTCACTGATACCAGTCACTAGTGACTGATACCGGCCACTAGTCACTGACAACAGCCAATTGACACTGACACCGGCCCCTAGTCACTGATACTGGCCACTAGTCACTGCTACCGGCCACGAGTCACTGATACCGGCCACTAGTCACTGATACCGACCACTAGTCACTGACACCGGCCACTAGACACTGATACCGACCACTAGTCACTGATACCGGTCACTAGACACTGACACCGACCACTAGTCACTGATACCGTCCACTAGACACTGATACAGACCACTAGTCACTGATAACGTCCACTAGACACTGACACCGGCCACTAGACACTGATAACGACCACTAGTCACTGATACCGGTCACTAGACACTGATACCAGTCACTTGTGACTGATACCGGCCACTAGTCACTGACACCGGCCCCTATTCACTGATACCGGCCACTAGACAGTGATGCCGGCCACTAGTCACTGACACCGAACCACTAGACACTGATACCGGCCACTAGTCACTGACAACAGCCACTTGACACTGACACCGGCCCCTAGTCACTGATACTGGCCACTAGTCACTGATACCGGCCACTAGACACTGATACCGGCCACTAGACACTGATACCGGCCACTAGTCACTGATACCGACCACTAGTCACTGACACCGGTCACTAGACACTGATACCGACCACTAGTCACTGATACCGGCCACTTGACACTGACACCGGCCACTAGTCACTGATACCGGTCACTAGACACTGATACCGGCCACTAGACACTGATACCGGCCACTAGACACTGACACCGGCCACAAGACACTGATACCGACCACTAGACACTGATACCGGCCACTAGTCACTGACACCGGCCACTAGTCACTGATACCGACCACTAGACACTGATACCGACCACTAGTCACTGATACCAGTCACTAGTGACTGATACCGGCCACTAGTCACTGACAACAGCCAATTGACACTGACACCGGCCCCTAGTCACTGATACTGGCCACTAGTCACTGCTACCGGCCACGAGTCACTGATACCGGCCACTAGTCACTGATACCGACCACTAGTCACTGACACCGGCCACTAGACACTGATACCGACCACTAGTCACTGATACCGGTCACTAGACACTGACACCGACCACTAGTCACTGATACCGTCCACTAGACACTGATACAGACCACTAGTCACTGATACCGTCCACTAGACACTGACACCGGCCACTAGACACTGATACCGACCACTAGTCACTGATACCGGTCACTAGACACTGATACCAGTCACTTGTGACTGATACCGGCCACTAGTCACTGACACCGGCCCCTATTCACTGATACCGGCCACTAGACACTGATACCGGCCACTAGTCACTGACACCGACCACTAGACACTGATACCGGCCACTAGTCACTGACAACAGCCAATTGACACTGACACCGGCCCCTAGTCACTGATACTGGCCACTAGTCACTGCTACCGGCCACTAGACACTGATACCGGCCACTAGACACTGAAACCGGCCACTAGTCACTGATACCGACCACTAGTCACTGACACCGGTCACTAGACACTGATACCGACCACTAGTCACTGATACCGGCCACTTGACACTGACACCGGCCACTAGTCACTGATACCGGTCACTAGACACTGATACCGGCCACCTAGACACTGATACCGGCACTAGACACTGACACCGGCCACAAGACACTGATACCTGACCACTAGACACTGATACCGGCCACTAGTCACTGACACCGGCCACTAGTCACTGATACCGACCACTAGACACTGATACCGACACTAGTCACTGATACCAGTCACTAGTGACTGATACCGGCCACTAGTCACTGACAACAGCCAATTGACACTGACACCGGCCCTAGTCACTGATACTGGCCACTAGTCCATGCTACCGGCCACGAGAGTAATGATAACGGCCACTAGTCACTGATACCGACCACTAGTCACTGACACCGGCCACTAGACACTGATACCGACCACTAGTCACTGATACCGGTC
>CM017568.1:43046707-43111373 GCA_007844125.1 Sinonovacula constricta | reverse complement strand
AATAAAAAATATCCATGAAATTTCTCATGTTAATTGGTCTTTAAATGGTGTTGTCTTTCAAAATTCCAATGTCTCTATTCAACATTTCTGTTAAAAAAGTAATAATTAACTAAAGAGAGAATTCATTATAAAAGATAATGCAAAACGACTCCCATCACATACAAAGGAAGGGACATTTAAGAAATATCGTACCATTTATATATTTTTAAGTGGTTTATTTAACAGAATAATCATGTCAATAATATCACCTTCTACTGATAAATTATTATCTATAATTCTTTAATACTGGCCTCTTAAACATTATAAGCTAGCTGATTTAATCAACTCCTACCAAAGAAATTTGTTTTATTTCAACTGCTAAGCGCATATAAATCTTACCAGGTTTTGTAGGAGACTGCTCTGGTATTCCAGCTGCATGGGAGAGCTTTTCATTTTCTGTTTCAGTGTCTCGACTGTATTCCTGAAAATGATTAAAACACAAGCCTTATACAAAGAAATCAAGCATGTCTGACATTAATATACTAGTACATGTCCATATATTCTAAATGTTTGTTTCATGCAACTTCTTTCCAAGTTAATTAAGCAGCAATTCATAAACCAGTACAAGATTAAAATACATATGGCCTTTTTAAGAAAACAAATGAAGTGTCCATATTTTTAAAAGCTCAGTTTTAAATATTTACTGGAACTCATGAGATGTGACTGTGTAATATTTAGTCTATCAACAGACAATGCATCAAAGCTTTGCCAAGCCACAAAAAATCAACTGGATGAAAGAATTTTTTTTGGTATTTTCTCATTTGCTCCTTGTCACACAAGAACAAGCCTTTTTGTACATCATTTATCCTGTTATTGTGCAATAATTCTGAAGAAATTGGTCTTTAAACAAATTATTTTCTAACACTTGAATAATTTCTGTTTAAAACATTACGGACATTGCCACAAGGTGACACAGTATCTCCGGGCTTGCTATACCTGTTGCATGTGAACATCATGATCCAGGCCAGTGTTGATCTCCTTATCTTCATGGACCTTCTCCTCCTTCTCCTCAGTTTTGTTCTCAGGCAAATCAAACTGACTTCGGTTAGTTTTCACCCTTACCTTAACACTGTATACAATATGATGAAACAATGTGTACTGAAAAGTAACTGGTACATGTTTTTTTTGTATTATTGATTTCTTGTTCAATCTGAATTTACATTTACACTTATCTGCAAAATTAGTCTGCATAAGGTCAACAGTAGTTCGAGGTAAATCTGTTGCTGTTTTGTTCTTTTGAAACTATGGCTGTATTTCTGCCTTTGCTCTTATAAGTTCCCTGATATGCAAGAAAATTAATAGCCACATACGATTACCAGTATATGCATTCACAATTATTTTACATTTTTGCTAACTTTGTAATGTGTGCAGGTTTAAAATCATTGTTTCAGATTTTAAAATTTATCTGTAAGTAATCTACTTAAACTTGACATACATAAATGAGATACACATGCGATTGATATGCCATACAAACTGTTTTTCAAATATCAAACTAACATTACAATAAAAAAATGAAAATACTAAATGCAAAACACAAGCACAAACAAACAAAATGCAAAAACAAACATGCAAAATCTGTTTTGCATTCATTCAAATATATTGATGATGATCAAATCAGCAAAGGCATGCATTGATGAACTCAAACCTACCAGTGGTAAGCCTGCAATGGAAAAGAATACCAAAGCAATGAATACTCAATAAATGCTGAAGTTGATATTCATCTTATAAGTTGACAAACGTTTTTCCTGGTAAAGCAACACATTTTAACCTCATATAATAAATAATTAATATTTTTAAATGTCAAGATATGTCTTAAAAAACAACAACAGGTCAATGTGTATCAATTCAGTACATAATTATGTCAATAAGAAACAAAACAAGAGCTTAAATAAAAAAAACGTACAGTTCCAACATCACCAACTTTGATCGTCATGGGTTCTTCTTCAAATGCAAAATTGTCATTATCTGCAGCCTTGAAGCCAGGAGGTTCATAATCTTCCGGGGGTGACTGTAACATGCATAATGATAGTGAAGTTATCAATAAAAGGGAGTTGAATTTTTTATGTAACATATAACACATTTGATAAGCCTAGATTTAAATTCAGGTGACTATACAGACAGCAGTGAAGCTAGATAAGAGAAACCTTTATATTTTGAATAGCGTTCATAAGGGTGTACCTATATAAAAAAATCATACTTAAAGCCATTTTAATGACGAAAGCCACATTTTTTAATCTCCTAAACAGTTTTAAATTGTCCGTGGTAATAATAGAAAACTTATTGGTGGATACATTTAAGAGCTGTAAATATGGTAACTACTGATTAAGGAAGACAAGACAAAAAAAAAATGAAATAAAAGAAATTATAAAAAATGCTTGTTTTTTAATGAATCATCCCATCACCTTGTGTATGTCCATTTAATTTACAGACAGCAATGTTGAGATTTTGAGTTAATTTTGATAAAAATCAGGTGTATGAATAGGGCCAATAGCTACTTGCTTATATTAATATTGTTCAGTACTGGTCATATTATTTCACAGGAGATGGCATGCCTTTCATGATACTTTTAAAAAACTCCTTTGAGGTCTATTTTACAAATAATTGATATAAGCATCTTTTCCCCAAATATTTTTGCATATTTAATTTCATTTTACATGTACATCTGCACAATAACTATCTTATTAACAATCTGTTTTAATTTTTAAAAAGTGGTGGACAGACTCTATATTTCAACTAAAATCAGCTGTTGACAAAGTGTATCCCATCGTTTCACCTTCATCATAGTAGAGTAACTTCATTGTCATCATGACATCATCTGGCAGAGAGTCCAGAGTCTGGGTGAGCAGGATGACAGTCCTCAGGAGACGGATGGTGGCCTTCCTCGTTTCCTCTGCTGTATGAGCTCCAGAGATCTTTTCATCATTTCTAGTAGACAATAAACAAACATTTACATGCCATATAGCTACAGTGTTAACAGAGGACTTTGCCATCACAGCAAATTGTGTAATAAATAAGTACTGTCCAGTGTTACAATATCTAATAGAAGGATAAGTTACAAAAGAACTCTCTCTGAGAAAAAACAAACAATAAAAGATCTCTCACTCCATTACAGATCAACCAAAATCAACTGAGTTTCAACTTTTATAAGCACAAATACAATCATAGTCATCAAAAGTTCATGAAATTCCACTAAGTAATATAGGATGATTTTTCTGAACTAATACTACAAACAGACAGAAAACAGCTGCCATACCATTTGGCATTTCGTGCCCAAAAGAACAAACAACACATAACTGACTTGTTCAAACAATATTCAAAATGAAACAACCATCTCATTTAAACAATGTGTGTCCAAATTGTCAAATATGAACTAACACCAGCCCAGAAACAACGATCAAAGCTCACTGAACTATTGCCCACCTGTAGATGTCTATCCCACCTTCACCAATGTAGGAAAACTTGAAGGTGTAGGACTCAATTACTGTCTGCAAGTACATTATTGGCATTAACTTCATAAATTGGGTACTTTCACAGCTTAGCTAATTTAACTCATTTTACTTAATAATTATTTATGCAGAACCAATAACTGTAGATGTTCATCTTAATAAATAAGCATTATGTTATGACAATGCTTTGAATAAATAATGTTGATACATGTGAAAAGAGGAAGTTGTGGTGCAACAACACACATGTTAAGAAAGAACCTCTCAAGTTCAGACAACATTTTAGCAATTAAAATATGTTTTACATTTTTCAGATCAATTACCTTCTTGAGTTATAAATCTTTCTGCACAAGGCAATCATAAAAAAGAACAGTTGACATGCGATGGCAAACTTCAAGCAGTATTTAGCACACACATGTTTTTTTACTGAATCTTGATCATATCTTGATAATGATTATTGCATCAAGCAACTTCATATTGCATGTATTCAAACATACTTACATCTGGATCTTCTGGATCAACATAAAGCTGAAAGGACATTTAAGTTACAGATAATATATCTTAACAATTAAGACATGAAAAATAAAAAGTTATTGCTTGGCAGTTATAAAGTAATTGTCTACTTTAGTAAAGAATTTAACCAACTTTGTAACAACATTATTTATGTGTAATTTACTAGTCATGTAAAAACTTTATTTACAGTACATGAAACACTTTTAGTTTATTACCTGTATTAAGCATGTATGTCATAATAAAAACACTATTTTAACTGCATGAGCCATAGGTCAGAGGCTAGAAACAACAAGGCTATCTTTTCTGGTGCTGCTTATATATTGTATGTTACTATTTATTTTATAACATAACAATGTAGTCACATGGTTGTTGTGTATAGCAAAGAATAAAAAGACTATTTGGTTAAATTCTGTGCTACAATGCACTATGTGCTTCAATGTACTATTCATACATATAGGTGTGTATATGATATTAAAACATTTTAGATACAGTAATGCGACATCAATCAAATCAATTTGTATTAATTACACAGATACAGTTATCTTTTTTATTGCTATTTTCATCTATGATAGGCAGAGGAAACTCAAGATCAATACAAACGTAAGAAGATCATCACATATAAATGGAATAAGGAGTTACAAGATGTCAATTTTAGCCAATATGGCATTTCTATAATTAAGTAAAAAAAAAATACTACATGTAGTTAACATGTGTACTTAAAACTAAACAACAATGAAAAATGCCTTACCATTTTGCAAGATTCAAACACAATTTGTATGATTCAAACATATGAAAGAACAATCCAAATAAAAGTTAATCAATGTTAATATCAGTTAGTGATTTACACTCACCCCTATCATAAGCATCCGGAGCTGAAATATAAATAGGAAAAAGGTATTTTAAGTTTTGAATATCATGTTTCAATTGACACTTAAATACTTTCTTAATAATTTGACTTCTTATTGTCAAAACGAATACAATATAGTTTGTTGAGTATTCATATAAATTATCTAATGACTAATGTTACTAACTAGCAACAATGCTCAACATATAATTATAAATTCATTTTTTATAAAACTTTAAGTTAAAATCCTATTTAAAAAATGCATGGCTAGTCATTTTGGTCTTATTCTTCACTCAGCAATCTTTGCTAAACTTAAAAATTTCTGTGCCATATTTAATACTTATATTTTATGCTATCACCAACTATGGCAATGCACCATTCAGATAAATTATATGCTTGAAGAAATTTTTTTTAATCATATGGACCGTTTTCTTAATTGTTTAGCTACAGGCCTATTTATATACCCTTATAACATTCATACAAATATTCTATATACCAGATAACATGATTATATAGGTCAATAGGCTTTGACAACATTGTTTATCTTTTTAACTATTGAGCAAAAATTAATAAGGCCTTGGCAAATAGTGTAGAAATACAGATCCAGATTAGCAAGGTACTGCTTAGAACTGTCTCGTTAGGATCTGCATTACTCACATATCCATGCTGTTAAAAGCATACAGCTAAGAAAAAGTTTGAATGGGTTATTACTTAAAGTAGCAGGCAAAGTTTAGAGCAAAATTTGTTGATGTATTTGAAGTTGCCATGAGAAGGTATACAAACAAAATTATTGCTTTTTATAAAACTTTCAAGAAATGGTAGACAATAAAGTTCCCTTGATGAAGAAAATAGTACTACTTACATATTTCTTGTCAAAGGCATCAAAACAACCCTTGACCCACTTTATCACCTGACTGGCACCTGGGCAGGAAACATCATCCCTTAAAATCTTCAGGTTCAGGCCTATCAAGCAGAGTAAACCATGCCAGTTGTAATATGTCAAAAATACGTTCCTAACAAGACCAAGGTTTTACCAGTCCTAGCAGGTTTTATCAAAACCTGGAAGCCGAGACAGTAGAGAGTACAAGTCTAAAAACGAATGACTAACATGATCTAGACTCAGGTCTTTGGTTCAAACCTAAGAATCTTAGACACTAAATAATAAATGCAACACTTTTTAACCTATCATGACAATGTCATATTTAATAGCGATAAAATAACGGACACTCTACCTCATGATAATTTTTGTTAAGAATCTGTAGAACTGATGGATGCTCCATGAAAGTCAAATGATCTTTTAATCCCAGAACAAACAAATACCTTATGAGGTGGAAATGGATTGTGTCACACTGAATTTTGCATGCTGTATGTCCTCTTGAAATACTGATCATTTAGGCAACTAATTTAGAAATCATTACCTGGGTTGTCTTCTTGTAAAAGAGCTGACAATAATGACATGTCACAAGCACAAACCAAACCTTGTGAAAATGAATTCTAAAGTTGTGATGCTCCTAAAGAGAAACATGAAAGTTTGTGCTATTTTACACAAGTGAATTGATCTTTATTTTTGGCTTAGATATGACTATGATTGTCAATATATGTAACATAGGCAGAAAAATGTACAGCCGGTCCGCGACTCGAACCAGGGACCCCTTCACTAACAGGACTGCTTACAGGCTCTCTCCCTATCACCCGACTACAAACACCCCAGGCAACTTGAAATTCGTCCTCGTATTTCCACTGAACTAACACACACTTCTCAATTTCATAATGACTACTGGTCATTTATGTTGGGTGCCATTATAACATAGGGAGAAAAATGTGCAGCCGGTCAGGGACTCGAACCAGGGACCCGTCACTAACATGACCGCTTACACGCTCTATCTCTTTCACCCTGCTACATACACCCCTGGCAACTTGAAATTTGTCCTCGAATTTCCACAGACCGTATTTTCTACGTTGAACTCACACACACTTCTCAATTTCGTAATGACTATGGGCTATTTATGTTGGGCGCCATTATAACATAGGGAGAAATTTGTGCAGCCAGTCTCAAAACAGAGACCCTTCTGCACACTGTGTACTGAAAATAAAGCCAAAACTTTCAATCTAGCATATTTAACAGGCATGTTGACTTGCCAGACGACAAGCGCTGTGTTCTTGCAACAAACCTTCAATCAGATAAGAACACTGAAACCAGCAAAATTAAATCAGAACAGGAAAAGGCTTTGTTGAAATAGTTGCAGTGGATTGTTGACGATCTGCCTTTAAGTAAATTTTAGTCTCTAGTAAAACTGCTACATGGCTTTCATGTTGAAGACATAAAAATTCTTAAACATTCTAAGATAAAACTTTTAATTAATCACCCATTACAAGCAGCAAGTTGTTAGATAGTTTAGCCTTTGTGGACAAACTGTAAGAAAAACAAATCAATAGGTAAATAAGAAAAAGTCCTATCAAAATTTTCACAGATATTTAAATTTTATCTACCTGCAGACCAAGGCAAACAAGGTAAATGTAAATGTGACAAAAAACACAGAGACGAGACATAACACACAAAAAGAAAAAACATCAGTTACGAACGGTCAGTCGGCAAAAGGGCCAACTGGGCTGCTTAAACCTGGTTTGTGGAGCGCTCCAACCTCGCACTTCCTGCAGGTTTTTTTATCAAACAGTGTAAATAAAAATATCCCGTCAAAGTGAAACAACTAACAGTAAGCACCTGCATCAGGAGTTAAAACAGATATAATGAACTTATGTACATACATGATTACTAGTAATAAAACAACATATGTACAGTATGTACAGTAGATAAAAGCCTCGTCAACCAAAAAATTCCAAATAAGAGAGTAGTTTCAAATAAAATGAAGCAGTACAAGCGCTGATATATTATAAGAACAATATAATGACGTCATAAATGCCATGACGTCATATGCCAAAAGTGTCAAAAGTGAAATGTAAAAAATACGGAAGAAATAATAGAATTTTAGAAAATCAACAAAATAAAACGTAGTATTGTTTAGAGTTAATACGTTTAAAAAACATATCATTAACGCCGGGAATTTATCCGCAGTTGACATATTATATATGATAAAGGTACAAAAAATCCCGATGTTATACCTACTGTGCAATCTCACGTAAAGGGTATGGTTATGGAAAGTCACCTTTGTACTCAACATCAGTTGATGAATGTTTAACTGATTAATGAGTTCATTGATTTGAATAAGGCTCGACAGCACGGAAAATCACAGAAAGACAGCAGACTGCATAAATTGAAAAAATATGTAAGAAGTTGTCTAGTACAGTCTGCTACAGACTGTAATCAGAATACGTCCTAGTCAGTGTTCAACTGATTGTATCTTATAAGTGTTATGACTGATTGTTCATGTACAATGTTTGTAAATGTTAAAGCAAAAAAATACAAGCAAACACAAGTATTACTTTATAGTGTTTATTAATGCATATCCAACAATGGCAGGCATAAAATGTCCACAGGTGTTCAATTTTATTGACAGTAACTGTAAAAAGTTGGACCCACATATTCTGTTTTGAGATTAATTGGTTTTAAAGCCATACATCACCAGGACCCATGTTTTTAATTTCTAGATTATTTGCTAAATCATTGTAAGACATTTATCTGCTTATATTTCTTTATTATTTATAAGCACATAGAATTTCTGTAAAGTGCCGTCCTTCTTATGTTCAAACACTGACATTAGACAAAAACCTGCAGGCCAATAAATCAATTAACCCCTCCTCAGAATGGCTTAAGCCATGCTGACCTTAGCTACTGGCCCTCACTTCTAACTAGGTTAGACAAACAAAGACTAAAATGGGGGCATTTAGATGGAACACATGCAAGTTATGTGGGTTTAGTGATTGTTCTTTAGCATCTTAAATGTGTCCAATCAGACTGACACATACTGGTATATAGATTGAAAAGACAATTTTTGTATTGCATTTAAGAGGATATTTAAAAAAAAAAAGCAATTGCATGATAGTAGCCTTTAGAGATTTTAGTGGAAATATTTGTAGAAACTGACTTAAATATTGGTATATCCTTAATCAAATAGTAAATAAGGCTTTTTGTGTTTAACATCAGTGGAATATAAGTCTGTGTAAAAACAGTAAATGTGTAATGGTGGGTCAAGCATCACATAGCATATGTGGCAGAAATGTTTAACATTTACTTAAAAATCAATTAGCTCCCTTTATTTTCTACCTTGTTGATGGTATCACGTGGCAGGATGCATGGCCCTTGTTCTATGTAGATTACATAACTAATCCAGATCAAAGGTTAACAACTTCCTTCTAATGCCTGGACCAAGTAAATATGGTCACAGCTTAAATCTACCTTTAATGGCATTGATGTAAAAAAGCCAGAGTTAATCCCTACAAAGGGTAATTAGAGCTTAGTGCCATGCTGAGTGTCAAGCTGGAGTACGAGAGACTTATGAAACAGGGTGTGATTGGAGAATGACTGAATGTATGAACCAATGGATGAGAGAGATTAATTAATAAGTGTGTTAATTGGTAGAATGGGAGAAGTGGGTGTGGCTGAATAGAGAATGAAAATGTAAGATTTAGGAAGAGAGAGAGAGAGTGATCAGAGGAGAAGAGGTTGAGAGATGCAGAGAGGACAGAGAGGAGGGATGAGACAAGACATGGAGGAAAAGTTATAACTTAAGACATGAATGAATGATGGAAGGAAAGAAAGTGAAGATTAGAAGAGCAAGTACGGAACTGTATGGAAATAAGAACATTAAGCCAAGCGAGTTGCTGAACAAATAAAAGATAATTGAAAGTGCAAAGTTTGGATTCTGTAATCACTACTACATCCCCCCATGCAAAATACTTCATCGTAACACCGCCGGGTGACAATGGTCATTTGATGAAACACTATATGCTGTGCTTGAGGGCCACTTTCAATAAAGATAAAAACAGACACAAACTGACAGCAACACACTCATGACATTGGATCATTGCTAAATTGTGATCTGTAGGGTAAATGATAAGTTTACTGTAGTTACAATTAGGATAAAATGAAGTTTGATACTTCTGACTTATATTTCTTACCCAAACACGTTAAACATAAATTGACTCCCTTAAAAATAAAAACATAAATTTCAAGTAAATAATAATGATCCAAATGTAAAGCTAGTAACAGTGAATCAGGGAAACAGGGAAAGTACTGATACATATGTGTAAACCTGTCCACTGTTTTGTTTAAAAGCATTTTTTGCTCTTCACTCATGCACCCACTATTAAGTTTTAATGACTCTGGCTACACAGTATAAGCATTTAATTTATATCCTATTTCTGATCCTACCATTAGATTTTAATACAGCAAGAATAGGGATGGCCAGGCTAATATTCCCAAATCAGCTCATATTTAAATATCAGTGATTTATAGTGTTGATTTGTATTGAAACATTAAACTTGAGTAACAAAACAATCACCAATGTCGATAATTCAATCCCCCTTCCATGCCCACCCCAACCTTATTCAAATGCATTTTGTGTGGAAATGCAAACTAACCTTCAAGGCTTCTATCTCCAAATGCATGCTCTGGAAATATGGCTCTCAGATAGGCAATGTTGGAAACAGCAACGGCAAGTAACTTCTTGACAAACAGGGCTGACTGTGTCTCTGTCACTTGTTCATTAGGAAATATTGCTGACCACTGTCAAAGGAGATAGTTCATCTCTAATAAAATCTTATTATTCTATGGAGTAGCAAATTATTATGGCGTGGCAAATTTTAAATTTTTATCATCTTAAATTCTAAGCACCGTGAATCTTAGTCGATGATATAAATGCCTTCACGAGAATGCAGCAGAGATGGATATGTGTACATGTACGACGAATAACTAGGTTTGTTGGTAAAAATAAAAGTAAAGAGGTGCCTTCTTGTATTTTAAAAATTAATCATAGAACTCTATGTGAAGACATCAGCATGATCTTACCGTTCCAGTTTTCTCAGCTGGCTTCTGTAACACAGCAGTGGCCATTGATACAGAAGAAGGAAATTTCTTTCAAAAATCTCTAGTGGTTCCACTGCTGAAGCAGACGACTGGCTGACACTCGTTTCTAATTAGCTAAACGCAATGACATTTTCAATCAGACGGTGTAGTGATAATAACATCCTCGATAAAAGAGTCACGTTCTCCGTGTGTAACTTATTGGAAAAAACTTATAAATTTGCAACTAAATGGTGTCAAAATATATTATCATTGAATTTTAAGAATGTCAATGGCCATTGTATGAAAAATTAATTGAATTAGAAAGAAAATAACGACAAGACATAAAATTACTTGGTATATTTTTACATATCACCGATAGTAATTGTCTGTATGTTAATTGTATGGGAAATAGTGCTAAGAATACGGAATTCTATCAAATCATTCGTTTTAATTCGCCCGACTAGATGTCCAATGAAGTCATTATTTTTTTAATGCTACTAGTTCAAAATGTATTACCTTTATATGTAAAATATTTACATGAGCTTTAATGTGAACAACTTCGAAACTAACCGGAAGTTTCGATTGTTCTGTTGCTAACAACAACAGCAAAATTTTGGAGACGGTCGACATTGTTGCGTTCAGCTTTATAATCATTTAAGCCAGTTGACAATTGGAAAACGTTTATTTGATTAAAGGTATGTAAAACCTTATATCTTACTGCATTTGATTAATGCTAGAGAAACTGTGTTAAAAATATATCGTAAGCAATGAGATAGGAAATATTTGTTGACACTTTTATTTTAGACTGGAGCTTTCAGCACTATTCAGTTCTTCAACTACATCAATATTTTTCAGTCGACAGAGTTGCACTACAAGTGATGTAACTACAAATAATTTAAATATAACAGAAATAAAGTATAGTGCAATAAAAAGTTAGATACTTAAAAAGAAAAAGATATTAGTTAAATTTAATTAAGGCAAATTAAATTGTGGTATCCTGTTAAGCGCTTTTACGAGTCACCTAAAAAAGATTCAAACTAGTATGCACACTGAATTTATTTTCCATCACATCAACATAATCAACTTGTGTTTTTCAAAGTCATATACATTATCTTAACTTTTGGCCACTTGGATCATTTTTTCAAATAATGTATCTATGTATTATTCTATGTATTAATCACCGTCATTTAGATATCAACTGTAATTAGGTAAACAACTTAATTATCACCTATATTAATAGTGTGATGGTAAGGAATTTTTATGCTAGAATAGGAGAGAAAGTAAAAATTTAGTTAAATTATTAACAGAATAAAGAATGGAGAGGTACGACGCAACAATTGATATATTTTTCAGGCAAGAGGTAGGACAGGGACTTGCCTTTGAATCAGCTTAATTGGGTTAAAGCTTTTTACAAATACATGCCCATTTACAAAACAGACTTACAAGTCGAAGTGTATCCATTTGGCTTTTGATCAGCATAATGTTTACTTGAAATAGAAATTAGTGATTACTCCTGAAATATTTATCAAAATACCTGTTGGTAAGATGTTGGTCGTTAGTTACGCTTACCTGTTTCTTTATATGTTGTTTTATATATTACAAAATATTAAATAATATTTAAATACAAAATATAAACATTATTTAAAATAACATTCTGCACATCACACAAGCTTTACTATATAATAATTTATCGTAGTATTCACATGTTAAAATACTAAGTCTATTTTAGTTGTACCACTATTTTATATATTAATTCAATCAATTGTAATTTGTTTTAATTTGTAATAAGAATACCAGAAGTTATTAAAACAACATTTTCTACATTGTTTAACAAAATCTTCTAAACATTTACCAAAACCTCCAACAGTACAATCTCTTTACTTGTGCCCAACCATTTTTCAGTCTTTCAGAGATATAGTTATTTTGAAGCAGGAAATAGAATCATCTTGACTTTTACCTAAACCTCCAAAAACTTTCTCAAAACATGATATAACATGATAGCTCCTGCAACTTAAGCTAAAAGTTAACTCCAGGAACAATTGTTTTGGAAAAAAAAAATGAGGTTGGATTGTATGTTGTTGTAGTTCATGGCAGGTCTTACTTTTTGGAATAGAACGCTGTCAAATTTACTTTGTCTTTTGTATTTATAATACACTTCTCCACTTTCCTTTTTATATCTTTTTATGTCACCCCCTGAGCGCATAAAACTCAATACAGTATTTGCCAAGTTGTTGAATATATCCTGTTAAATAGCTTAATTGTCTTACTGACAAAATAGTTTATTAAAACAGTTCTGTTTACTTTAGCTTGACTTCTGAGGTGAGACAGACCAGGTGAAGAATGCCAGGTAACCCAGACGAGCCCTACTACTGCTCCCAGCAGATCAACATCCCGCCATCTCTGCCTGACATTCTCAAGCAGTTCACGAAGGCTGCTATCCGAACACAGCCCACAGATGTTTTAGGATGGTCAGCAGCGTACGTAACTCATAGAACACATTCTTTGGGGTGCCCATAACTAAGAGGTTACAATATAGAGTTGCCAACTCATAATTCCTCAGCCCATCCTAAAGTTCAATATGTTTTACCCTAATTTCATGATTTATACCAGTAAAGCTGATGACAATGTAGTATTTTTTGTTTTGTTTTAACTCACCCTGCACTTGCCTTGATTGGACCACATCCTACTTGCTATATGTATATTGATTCCATCATCTGAGCAAACAATTCAATGTTTAACCTCTCCATTGCAATTGCACTTTAACAAATCATCTCTGAGAGTTTATGAGTTTCAATCATGCAATAATTTTACCTCTTTTTACCTTATGTCTAATCATCTGTCTTGTAGATATTTTCGTGCCATGTCCAAAGGTGAAACCCCACCTGTAAAGGAAAGACTAGAAATGCCAGTAGCCACAGAGAAAACAGACACTGGCCTTACCCCAGGTCTACTGAGAGTTCTCAATAAACAGGTACAGATTAACATTAGCCAAAAGAACACATGAATCTACTTGATGCTTATAGAAACTTTTTATAAATTTCTGCATTCATATGCATTCACGAGCTGCAATAATTTTGTTTATTCCCTTTCCATGTCTTTAGCTTCACCATTGATCAAAGAGAGGCTTCACAGAATTCAACACTTATCTCTTACTTTTAACTGAGTTGTTAAGTCTTAGATTGATAGAAGATGTAAAAACATATAGAACAATGAAAGTTTTCTAAAATTGGTAGAAATGATGTCCAAACTCTAAGAAAAAAACAACACTTTTGTTTTTCTTGTTCTGAAATAGATTTTTAATTCAATTTGGGTAAAAAACTAATTAATTTCTGTATTGTTTTGAAGTTTTAAGTTGAACAAGTGGGATCTATTATTTTCTTAAATATCCTAATCAGAATAAGACTTCAGTAAGATATTTACTAAGTCCAGTCGGATCACTTAAATCATTTTCATGTTTTTAAAGCCTTAGTCCAAATATATATTATTTTTTTAATAATTTTTTAAATATTGGTAATACCGTGAAGTATTTCTAACATCTTTTGCCAACCCTCAGCTTGGACCCAAGAAGACTGTTCCAATTAGCATGATTGAGGAGAGATGGACAGACTTAGCTCTTCCCAAAGAACAGTTTGACGATCTGGTCAGAATCGGAAGTTTTGGTGGAGATGTTGAGTGGAACAAATTTTTCGCCCTGGCATGTTCTGCAGTGGCAGAGGTTAGTGTTGAGTTACAAAGTGACAGTCGCAATGATGGTAGATTTTGGTGATTGTAGGAGACTGGATGCAAAAATCAGCTGATGATCATGTTGTTGAGGTTGGTGGTGATGATGATAAAGATGACTGGATAATGTATTTAACATCTGAGGCTTCCAGAAGAGAAAAAAACATTACTCATAAAATGATATTTCAGCAAATTAGTTTTCATTAAACCAGTTATACATTTTATGTAGAAATGTTGTAAAAGTTACAATTATTATTGCATTAATACTTATATCTAACAGTAAATGTGAGTTTTGTGATTTATAATTTTGTTTGTATTATAGAACATAACTCAGGCTATGAAGACTGTGTGTGAGATCTTGACAGCAGACCCCGAGGGGGGCCCCTCCAGAATACCATTCCCTCTGTTTAAGAACATCTACACATATCTGGCACAGATAGATGGAGAAATATCCCAGAACCAAATTAATGAAGTTTTCAACTTTTTACAGTATGATGTGTAAGTATAAAATTGCATGTATACTATAATGATGGCTGTAATCTTCTTACATTGTCATTAATCATATAGATGTATTGGAAAGCATGTATTGTAAGTCATTTTTTTAAATGCCACTTTATATATTTTAGGATGTTTTTGGTAGTTTCATGACCAGTCACCCCAGAGTAAGAATAGTAAGTGTGTGGCGTAAGTCCTGCATTTCTCCTGACAAGCTGTCAAAGTTAATTGTACTAACTGCAGCACTTTTTCCTGCTTCAAAATAACTATATCTCTGAAAGACTGAAAAATGGTTGGGCATAAAACTACAAATTCAAACAAAAAAACTATCCTGATAAACAAAGGACACCACAAGTTAGTTGACTGTTAAATATATTTTATCAGGACTGAAATCTTATTAACAATAGCTACCTTATGGTAATAAGTCTTTGATCCCTTTTTGGGGTCAGTCAGGCCAATGTTAGTTTAAAAATAGAACTTTTATTTCCATTTATTATAATAAATCAGATCTGAGACATTTATAAACCAAATTGGATACCCAGAAACATTATGGGTAGAGGAAGTCAATGTTGGGAGAGGTTTAATCCAGTCACAGTGCCTTCAAAAACATTTGTGCAATTGTTCATAATTTAATATACCGTTATATATATTCTTTCAGAATTAATCCTCATGTGTCATTTGACTCTGTGGCTTACATACCTGGAGCCTTTGATAGATGTTTACAATACAGTATGACACAAGAATATAAAGTTTACCAATGTTCAATGTGTTTTACTTCTGTTTATTTCAGAGACAAACAAGATAATTATGTGATGCCAAGAAATTTCCTAAGCCCAGAATGTCCGAAGATGGGAGCTTCTTGAATTTTTTGAAAGTGACTCTTGTGGTTTTGTTCTGTTTCTATATATAATTTGTATGACAATTTGTATCAAATGGATAACGTTGAATGTTGAATACTTTCATAAATATGGTACAGACTCTCTAGCATCGACATGTTTACACTATATGACTGTTAAGATTGGAATTTTATTGAAATTTCTGTTGTGAAGTAAGATATTTAAAAGTGGCGATTTTTGCATGTATTTCTGTATTAATAACAGTAGTTGGATCATTTCTCTTATTGCTCTTCTTCATATTGAAATTTATTCATCATTTAACATTTGATTGTTTAACATGTTATCTGTTTTTCATTATTAGTTATCTGAAATAAACAACATAATAGCAACTTACTATTTGTCAGATAGTGTGACAGTGAGTGATTTTTAATAGTACTGTCTTTTTCAATATATTGTGCCCTTATATAAATAATTACTGTTGTCTGTAAAAACTTACTGAAAAGAATGTGTTTCTTGTAATAAGTAAATATGGTGGTCGTTGGTAAATTTTTTCAAGGTAATAGTAAACAAAAAAATCTTGCATTCTTTTGCGGAATAAGAAGTATAGTCCAGTTTTTTTAACAGTACCTAAAATGATTTTCTTAAAGTCTGATTTGCTTCTAAATCTTCCCACTTTTTTAACTATCTTATAAATTGTCACAAACTAGTATCTGGCTGTATCAATAAAATAGTCAAAAGTAGTTTCCACATGATGGACACTACATTAAAGATTATTAATCAAACAAGACCTATTATAATGTGAAGATCTTGCTCTTAAGGTAGAGCAACTGTAATGCTGCATCTCCAACTGAAGAGTATCAAAATTATGGTTAAAATTCTCCAAAACTGGCGGTTGAGGATTCGAATCATAGTATGGGCATGAACAGTGAAACTTTTCCTTCTAGTTTTTCACTTTGACTATTTTGGCATCACTCTTCCAGATTAAGAAGGAAACCTGTATAGTTTTTTTTAAATTTTTAATTTTATTTTTGTAAATGAATTTTAATTGTATGATTTGTGCTAAAGTTGATTACAAAAATCATTACCTGGTATATTCAAAGTCTAAAACAATCAAAGCCCTATGGTAAAATTATTTTTTGTATTTTACAGCATCAACCAAATTACGTTATAAATTTTTTAGGCAACTCTGAAATAAATGTGTTGCTATCAAGAGCTCAATACTGTTTGCAATAAAGTACAATAAAGCAAGGTAAGCAGGACAAAATGCGAAAATCAGTCATAAACATGTCAGGTTTATAAACATTTACATTGCAAATACTTATTTGGGATAGTTTGAGTCAAACAATTCAGGTAACATGGTTGGTTTGTCTACATCTCGTTTCCAAATGATACTCAATAGCAAAACACTTCTCCCAAAGAGGATATAACATAATATTTGGAGTTGTTTTATTTCTATGAAAGGGGCACCAATTTCAGAAGACAAAAATATCCATAAATGCAAA
The DNA here is from genome assembly GCA_007844125.1 of Sinonovacula constricta. Lineage (NCBI taxonomy): Eukaryota > Metazoa > Mollusca > Bivalvia > Cardiida > Solecurtidae > Sinonovacula > Sinonovacula constricta. The sequence goes on along the minus strand of CM017568.1, from coordinate 43,094,019 downwards.
ACTTGGAGGAGAATTTTCTTAAAATTTGGCATACACATCAACATTAAATTGTAGAACATGTCAGTTGTGTTAATTTTCAAATTCTTTATATTTTCTATTACACTTGCTTTACTTTAATATGTAACTGGATTACAGCATAAGGTGGACTTGAACATTACTGATGTGTCCCTCAGGAAACTGAACTGTAAGAGACGGCACGCATGTATTTAAAATTGACCATGTAATAAACTAGTCATGCTGGTAAACTTTTCTGCAACCCCATAGTATCAGCCACCACAAGCATAATTTAAATGCTTTGTTTATCACCAGTTGCATGCTTAAAATAATAATTTAGCCTGTTAATTATTAACATTTGGCAACATCTTTATAAATGAAACTATGGCATTGTCAAATTGCTTGAATATTGTTATTCACATAATAAGCATTATGGTTCAACAGTTTATAAATAAACATTCATTCACATCCAGACAGATAACACACAACAATTTATATATTCAGCTATGATGTTAAAGAGAAGAATTCTCTAAATCACAGATCCAATAATCTGGTTAGTCAGAAACTTTATTCGAATCAAATCACTGGTTGGGCAGTGTAAGTTAAACCCTGTAAGTGATTTAATTTTAAATGTACGATGCACTGAAAAGACGACCAGTCTTCAGCTTTAAAAATGCATTATCTTAAAATATAGATAATATATTGTGACAAAACTTACAACAGAGTCTGAGATTTACTTGTTTATGTTTGTTATATCTTAAATAAAAAAAGAACAACCATTTTTAGGTTTTAACATTTATATTTAAAAGCTACATCTAATGAATTTTGCCAAAATATTTTATGGGAAATGAAAATAGTTATTATATAAAGGTAATGCAGTAGAGATGGGTAATTGCTGTTAATAACAGTTGTAAAACAAATCGGATTGAATGATAAATATTGCTGCATGCTTCATATTTCAGAACAACATATCTTATACTTGATTTCCTTTAAACATTTTGAAAAGGTATTAATATTTCCTAAAGAAATTTTATAAAGAGTTTTCAACTTTTTTATGGTGTTGCATTTTGATTTTTTTTTTTTTTTTGAAATATTATTTAACATTAAAATAAATTTTTACTCAGTCAATTTGGAAAAAAGCATATGAACTTACACATTTTTGTTATCTTCTTAGAAAATAATTAACTAAAATTTACTTAAACAATTAAAAAATATTTGAAGTTTTTAGGATTTTTTGTTTATATTTAAAGCTATATTTAACAACTTTGTTTTTAAATAAAACAAGTGATAATATGTTTAGAAAAAAGGTTTAAAACAGAATTAAAAAAAATTTAAAACAGAAAAACAAGATTTTTATCTTTAGAATAATTTCCATTGAGTTTCCCATTTTTTCTGCTTACTGTTCTTTATTAAAAATCACAGCTCTTGATAGCAGAATAATTAATTTTAGAGTTGCTCAAAATGTTCTATATAGGATTTTGGTTAATGCTGCAAATATAAAATAATCTTTAGACTTTGAATATACCAGGTAGCACATTTGTTAAGGAATAATAGATAAATTAATATTTAGGGATTTGTAGTGAAAATGTGAATGATCCCTATGTTCGTGGGTAGTCACATGATAGCTTCAGGGAATCGGGTAATAAGGCACTCTCTCCCAACTGTTCGATGTACTCATCTTTCTTTATTAAATACCTCGTCGTTCAACACAGTTAACTTTTGCAAAAGTTGTACTTGCGCTATCATTAAGTTTCATAAATCAGAACCACAACATCTATTTAACAAAATAACCAAAATTTAATAAAGCGCACTATTGTTAACCTAAAGGCCTTTTGACACGCTAACTACGTAATGGTGCAGGGGAATTACAATGACAATATTGTTAATCAAAAGGCCATCTGACACGCCCACTACTTGATGGTGCACGGTAATTACAATGACAACATTGTTGACCAAAAGGCTATCTGACACGTCCACTACAGGGTGGTGCAGGGTAATTACAATGACAATATTGTTAGCCAAAAAGCTATGTGACACGCCCACTACATGGTGGTGCACGGTGATAACAATGACAATATTATTAATCAAAAGGCTATGTGACACGCCCACTACACGGTGGTGCACGGTGATAACAATGACAATATTATTAATCAAAAGGCTATGTGACACGCCCACTACATGGTGGTACACGCTGAGTACAATGACAATATTGTTAACCAAAAGGTCATTGGACACGCCCACTACATGGTGGTTAACGCTTATTACAATGACAATAATGTTAACCAAAAGGCCATCTGACACGCCCACTACATGACGGTGCATGGTTATTACAAGGACAATATTGTTAACCAAAAGGCCATCTGACACGCCCACTACATGACGGTGCATGGTTATTACAAGGACAATATTGTTAACCAAAAAGCTATTTGACACGCCCACCACATGGTGGTGCACGATGATTACAAATAATATACTGTTTACCGAAAGGTCCTTCGACACGCCCACTACATGGTAGTGCACGGTGATTACAATGACAATATTGTTAACCAAAAGGCCATCTGACACGCCCACTACATGGTGGTGCACGGTTATTACAATGGCAATATTATTAACCAAAAGGTCATCTGACACGCCCACTATTTGGTGGTGCACGGTGATTACAATGACAATATTGATAACCAAAAGGCCATCTAACACGCCCACTACATGGTGGTTCACGGTTATTACAATGGCAATATTATTAACCAAAAGGTCATCTGACACGCCCACTACTTGGTGGTGCACGGTGATAACAAAGACAATTTTGTTCATTTAAAGGCTAATTACTGACTCGCCAATAAACCTTACTACATTGTTTATGGGCTACAGATGCCACCGAAGAATATGGCCGCGAGATTATTGTTTTTACACTACTAATTTCCACCACTTTTTTAAACATTGGTAGAGAACTACATGTTTGTTCACACTTTGCTCTACTAGAAAAATGATACAAGCAACAACATTGGATTACATTTAAGTTTTTGATGAGGAGAGGGTGTAGTTTATTACGATAATGAATGGTGATAGAGATCATTCAGATTATGATAGTGATCATGGTGTTATTTGGTGATGCTCATGATGATGTTGCAGAGATGTCATAGCTGCTGATAATTATGATTATTATGTTGGTAGTGGTTATACTTCCTATTGGTGATGGGGATTCTGATTATGTTGCTTTGGTTTAAGCTGCTGTTGCTAATGATAGAAGTTCATTAATTCTGTTAATGGTGATGAAGTGTATTGTTGTTTGTGACAGATTGACTGGACAGACTGACTTGACTTGATGGACTGACTGAACAGACTGACTGAACAGACTGACTGGATGGACTGACTGGACGGACTGACTGAACAGACTGACTGAACAGACTGACTGGACGGACTGACTGGACAGACGGACTTGGATGGATGGACTAATTGACTGAAGTTATTGAACTGACGGACTGACCAGACTTTACGGAAGACCAGATAACTGACTGGAGGGAGTGACTGGGCAGACGGTCTGACTGGAATGGCTGACTGACTGGATGAACGGACTGACTGGACAGACAGTCTTACTGGAATGATTGACTGAATGAATGAACGGACTGACTGACTGAATGAACAGACTGACTGGATAGACCTTCTGACTGGAATGACTGACTGACAGAATCAACGGACATACTGACTGAATGAACGGACAGACTGGACAGACAGACTGGCTGCAATGACAGACTGGATGGACGGACAGACAGACTGAATAAACGGACTGACTGGACAATCTGATTGAACGAAATGACTGGACGGATGGACTGGCTGACTGGAATTAATGACTGAACAGACTGACTAGACTGTATGGACTGACTAAACTTCACAGACTGACTGGACGTCTGACTGAAGGAACTGACTGACTGGAATAACTGGCTGAAACGACTGCATGGACTAACTGGATGGATGGACTGACTAGATGGTGTGACTGGAACGACTGACTGATTGGATGCACTGACTGACTGGATGGATTGCCCTGACTATATGAACTGATTCACTGGATGCACTGACTGACTAGACGGACTCACCTGATTGGACTGGCTTGGCGGACGGACTGACTGACTGGACTGGCTGACTTAGATGAAGGACTGACTGACTAGATGGTCTGACTTGACTGGATAGACCGATTGATTGGACGGACTGATTGAGCGGACGCACTGACTGGATTGACTGTCGGGAAAGACTGACTGTACAGATCGATTTAACGGACTAACTGGCTGGACTAACTGACTGGACTGACTGACTAATCAGACGGATTGAAAGGACTGACATGCTGAAAGGACTGACTGACTGACTGACTGGCTAAATAAACTGACGAATATACTGATTGAAGGAACTAGCTTCACGGGCTAACTGGCTGGAACGACTGACTTGACAGATTGAGTGGCTGACTGACTGACTGGGTTGACTGCCTAGATGGACTGACTGAAATGACTGAATGGACGGACGGACGGACTGACTGACTGACTTGATTGACTGACTGAATGGACTGGATGGGCGGACAAATGACTTAACTGACTGACAAAAATGACTGCAATTTATGACTTGACGGACTGACTGGATGGACTTTCTAGAAAGACTGACTACAAGAATTAAACTAAAGGAACATACGGACTAGAGTGACGGTACATATAGACGGGATTTACTGGACATATTAATGTGCCAGACTAACAGGACTGATGGAACAGACCAACTGGACTGACAACAGAACAGAAAGGGTAGAACAACGGGATTATTTTGACTGTCAGGACAGTCTGATTGACTGGCTGGACTGAAAAAGCAGAATACGATGATAGGACAGACTGACGGGACTGAATGACTATATAACCCACACATGCTCAAAATTTAAGTAGATTTTGGTCCGTAGAGAATGCAGATGTATGCAAATGTGTCTTTGGATTTGGAACCCGTCTGGTGCTAACGATAATACTCCTTTTTAAAGTGTCCAATGATTCTTTGTCGTACACAGCAGTAAGCAGTAACACTTTAGTTTGTTATTATCAAGATATCTCAGAACCTAAGGTGGAAATATTTTGTGAGGTTCAACTTGCTTGTATAACGTATCAAGTACTACACTGCTCGCAGCGATTTGGTTTCAAAATGTAGTGGTATTTATTAAATATATTATTTGTTATTATGTCGTTGACAACTCAGATAAATTATTATACATAACGCATTAAGTTGTGTTACATAAAAATTTTATTGAAGCACACAAGCTCGTAGCTACCTGTAGTCAGAATACGCAGCTGCGTACACATTGTCTCCAAAGAATGAAAACATAAAAAAATTAAATCAGGAATAAAAAAATACGCTAGCAGGGGTAAGGTGTCTTAATTGCAATTAATTTGTACCGCTTTATGCACCATGAAAAATATGTAAAATTGTTAAGTCGATTATGAAACTATTCTGGTATGGGACAAGTTTTGAACACGTATATTTCAAATTAGAAATGTTCAGATATTACCGTCCACAAGATGATCACACATTATATTTTACTTAAAATCTAGTAATATATTGATACCGAAACATTCTCAGATGCCAACATGCACAATCTAAAAATACAAAGTTTTCCGAGAGAGCATGCCCTTCTGACCCTCTAGCAGCCGTGCGTACGCATCAAATCATGCCAATACCACATGCCATACTGTCAAGGACGAAAAGTTCGCTATATGTCTTAATGACACTAGAAATGAAACACATGTCCATGTGTCGGACAAGTTTGAAAGAATATATAACATACATTGTACGTGGTGCTAGAGTGACAGTGTCCCTCAATACAAGTCGCATTAAAGTACCGCACCATCGCATCTGCGCAGGTTCAGTTCATTTTAAACTCACAATTTAACAGTCTTGACTCCGTTCCAGGGTGCCTTGCTCAATTTTTGTGGGTAGAGATCTATATTGAGTTGGTCACCATACGCTGACATTGGCACAGCACGACCATCAACGAAGCTCAGATAACGACGCATGACGCGAGCTTTTTTGCTGCCCAGGTTCCAAACTCATATCCTCCATCATTGGCCAGTATCAAACACATGTACAATGCTTGAAAACTGGTTGCCGAGAGTTAGACGGACAAAAGAGATGGGAAATAAGGAAATCAAACACATGCATTTTTGAAGGATTGGTGCATTTTCAAATTACTTTCCACTTTTGTTTAACCTTAAAAGACCCACTCAAGAACCAGATTGCGAGCTTAAAGATTAAACGTATACTGGCAAATCAAAGGTCAAAAACACAGAAAATGTGCATGTCTTGGCGTAAACTGTTATGACACAAATGCTTACCCTATTCAGATGGAATGTCACCTGCAAGGAGAAGATTTCTAGCTCTAATGTAAAGGTTATATTCATAGATTAATTGTAAGAATCTTCACACTGGAAAAAAATATCGGCCTGCTATATGACAAAAGAATAACCGGGTTTTCAAACAGTTCACACAAATGTTTGCCTTATTTAGATGAAATGTCGCGCGCAAAAGTCTGGTGGATAGTTGCAGGTAAAAAAAGTTTCCAATTTTTTATTGCTAGAAAATAAATTGTATATGTAACCATTTGTGGTGTTAAGATAAAACCAGTAGAAAAGTTCTTCAGTTTGGACCTTAAAATGTGGACCTTAATAATACAGAAAGTCGAACAAGGGGTCAAACTGTGGTAAAATGAATTATGGGTACTATATCCTGTTGGAATGGGTTTCGCTTTTAACAGTGAACAACTATATAAAGTTTGAAAAAGAATATTTTGAAGATTTCCAGCAAAATAACTTAAACATGACGGTTAACGGACAAAAAAGCCGACAAAAGGGTCACGAAAATAGCTCCATATTTATTCTTCAAAAATTCACAAAATTTACTGAACTTGAGCAAAGCTGGCCAATTATTTGACAAAGGATCAAAGAACTACTAACTTCAACTGTTTGTCTTTTTTAGACAAAATGCACATAAGCTGTAGATTTCTAGCTCAAAGGTCTATGTCATATTTGAAGATAAAAACGTTTTCCCCGCCAAAAAAAAAAAAAAAAAAAGCAGAGAAGTTACGGGATTAATCACTTTTACGAATAACTTTTCTCAACTTAAGCTTAATTTCAACTTAATTATCTCGCATAGTGGTCAAGGTATGCTATCTAGATAAGTCAGCAAAGGGTGATAATTCGTGTACTGGATGATAAAGAGTTACTGTTCTTACCCTCTGCACCTCGTCTTATTTATAATTACAGAATATTCAAGTTTAAAGTTAATCGGAATTAAAGTATTAAGGTTAAAAACAAAACTCTATACAAACAAAACTCTATAACATTTTTGCTAAGAATATCCGACTAACAAAGAATACAAAAAAAGAGAAAGAGGTAAACTCGTAGGCTATAGCATGTTATAAATTCATTAGAAATTTGTGATGCTTTTATAGGCCCTATTCCATGTGATACATTCACTAGTGTAGACAGCTAAAGGACGCCCGTATTGTAAAATTAAACAAAAGCTGCATGAAAATGCGTTTGTTTTTCCTTTAGTGATTACAGTCATAGTTTTTACTATGTTTGGTAATAATGCATGGTATTATACCACATCTCCTCAAAAATAGTCATCCACAAACAAACAACACACTACTTTTTTCCATGCATGAAGAATGGTCGCTTTGATTGCTGCGACGCCGCCCAAAAGTGAATAAATACCCTGTAAAATATGGCTCAAAATATTGCCACTTTTTGTTATTAAAGGGAAGTTACTCTGACTTTCTTACTTACTCGTATGAGTAGGTATTTGGTATCTAGTTGGTTTAAAAATGAAGATTTTTCTCTTTTAAACCGTTTATTACTAGAAAGACCTTTATGGTGGGTGTATTTACTGGTAAATGGTATTTTCAGCATGTAAAGGGATAACCATATGAGAACACATGAGACTACAACATACACATACAATTGTATCTTACTGATTGAGATCAGAATGAGTTATGTGCTTTAGGCACTTTCGAAAAATGAAGAAAAAAATGAAAATAAAATTAAGAATATTTCTTAATATAAAGTATATGAAAATGGATTGCCACAAAGGAGATAATACAGCTCTTTCATTTCGGGAATATTATGCGGGCATTTTCTATAAGTAAATAGTGTTGAATAATAAAACGCCAGTCCCACGAGGCTGTTATTAAAACATAAGCATTTTCCTCAAATTCAAAGTCTATATTAAAGTAGAGCAAATGTAATGCTGCACCTCCAATTGAAGAATATCAAAATAAGGGTTAAAATGCTTTAAAACTGGGAGTTGGGGGTTCGAATCACGGTATGGGCACGAATGGACAACTTTTTTTTCTTTCTACTTTTTCATTTTTCGACTATTTCTGCATCGCTCTACCAGATTTAGAAGAAATCGTGCATAGTTTTAAATTTTATTTTTGTAAATGAGTTTTACTTATATGGGTTGTGTTAATTTTGATTACAAATTCGTTACCTAGTATATTCAAAGTCTAAAAAATCAAAACCATGTGGTGAAATTATTTTTTTTTTCATTTTGCAGCATCAACCAAAATACTTTATAGAACATTTTGGGTAACTCCGAAATAAATCGTGTGGCTGTATCAAGAGCTCGGTGATTTTTGCAATAAAGTGCAATAAGCAGAAAAGTTGGGAAAGTCAGTCATAACGCGTTGGGTTTGTAAGCAATAAATTACATATTTAGGAGAGTTTGAGTCAAACCAATAAAGTAACATGTTTGATTGGTTTGTCTAATGCTATATCTTGTTTTCAAATAATACTCAATAGCAAAACACTTCTCCTAAAGAGGATACAGCATTATATCTTGAGTTTTCTTATTTCTAAAAATGAGAAACTTTTAATACCAATTTTAGAACACAAGAATATCCATAAATTCAAAACTGTATGGAGAATTTTCTTAAAATTTGGCATACACGTCTATATTAAAGTAAACAAAACATTCGTTGTGTTATTTTTCAAATTCTGTATATTTTCTATTACACTTGCTATACCTTAAGCGGAAATAACCCTGTAAAGTTACTGTCACCTATATGTTAATGCACGTAGTTTATTGAATAATTACATAATCATGTGTTTGCACAGTCATCATCTGATTTAAACTATCTTTATATCGCTAACATAAGCACATTATGTTCTAACTTGTATCGTAGCGGTTCTGAACGGATAGAGTATCCATATTTCAACTGTTTCGACGCATTTTTAATTAGCTAAAACATTCTTAGTTTGATAATGTTTTTATCCAATAATCACGATTTAATCTGCACACTTCACAATGAAATATTCCTGTTGGATTGCAGATATTGTCATCCACGGTGACGCACTAATAAATCTGCATGATCCGATTAAATATTAAAGCATGTCGTCGTTATTCAAATTGTTTCCGTGATGGGAATTGGAAGAACTTTTAAGGAAACAGGAAATATATGTATGCATTTTAGATGGGTTTAAAATACGTTTTCTGTGAGAAATTCTATTTGCATATTCTTGTATGATACCAATAGTCTGTCATTACTGAAGACCACAAACATAGCATCGGGAAAAAAATACTGGTTGCCCACATTAAGAAAAAAATTAAATACATATGTGTATATATATACCGGTGTGTGTGTGTGTGTGTGTGTGTGTGTACGCGCGCGTGCGTGTGTGTGCGTGTTTGTGCTGGTGAGCGTGTGCGCACGTGCAGGTGTGTGTATGTGTGCGGGTGCGTGTGTGTGTAAGTTTGTAAGCTGTATATAATTATACATACATAGCGTATCCGTGTAAAGCGTCTCGACAAGATTACCGACTAGAAACTAAAACGTGTAACTCCAGCCTCGCTGCTAGATTAACTCTTTAGCGACGCGGTTTAAGCGACTTCCAAAGTTGCGCGGTTAAATGCGTTACATTAGTGGCAGCGGTGGGATAAAGTCAACTGCCGGACTGGAGTTGCTTGCCCACGGAACTTCCCAGGCCAAGTCTCGGGACGAAACCTCTCGGAGTGAGGAGTAATGTAACGACGGCAGAGGCAGAAATATAAGCGCTTCAAACCAGTCTCGCTGCTGGGTTAACTCTTTAGCGACGCGGTTTCCAAAGTTGCCCGGTTAAGCAACGGTTACCGTGGTTGGTGTACGAATGGGTGACCGTTAGACAGCGCCTGTATGCGTTACCTTAGTTATTATTAATTATGTTTATCTGAAGGATGCTGGACAAGAATTGATACAATGAATGTTGGATTTAAAGTTGTACCTATTAATGTATTACATATAAAAGTTAATAAGAACATTAACAAAGAACCTACTACAATAGGATCTGGTTGATCAGGCTTGCCGTGTAGTTGTCAGGGGCGTGCCTAGGCGACCTTTGAGTAAGGGGGGCGGGGCATTCCCCGGCCCCCGGATTGTTTTCCCTTAGAATGCCGTCAATGCATTCTGCATTCTGGGTAGAAACTCTGTCACAGTACAAGGAGCAGGAAGGGACAGAAATACGCCAGGTAGGATTGCAGAAGTATTTGTAGAATTTGGAAAAGGGTTAAAGAACTCTAATTTAAAAAATGAAACAGCTAACAACAAGTGCCAAACACAGGTTATGTACAATTTTTATTTGCTTTTTGACGTTTTTATTTTTTCATTTTTTTGGAAGCAGCTGTACGCACGTGCATAAGTGCGTAAGCCCAGGCACGCCCCTGGTTGTGTATACATGTGCTATTACGATCATACTGTAAAAGGTGAATAGACTGTACGACCAGTCTGCGTGAAAACGCTAGAAGGATTATTGGGACAGACTACTTAAAACAAATTACTGACAATAAAACGTTCTACATGAAGAATTTTAATTTTCACTTTGGTGATAACATCATAGAAACGGTTCAAAGTTAGTAATATCTAGGTGTGACATTTGATAAATGTGTCTTTAAAAAGAACAGCGAAACTCCCTCAAAAGCCGCCAGCAGAGCGCTAGGAAAAATGATTTCGAAAGTGCACAACTATAAAGAATTTTTAGCGGTGACTCCGGCTAGGGACCGCGCAGATACGCCGCTGGCCACCAATGTAACAGTAGTGGAACATGCTGCTAAATTTCAAGGGTCACCGTCTCAAGAAGCACGTTTTTAATGCTCTTTACCAAATTAACCATGATAACTGGTGTAGTGATGTAAAGAGCATAATGAACACATTGGTGCTATTCCAACAAAAATCTCGTTAATAAGAAAGAAGCAAAGGAATGACAATATAACGCAACAGTGTGGAAACAAGGCATTGAAAGGTTTGGCCCTCACACATACCTCGCGACCTTACTGCGACCTGAAAACTAGTAAAATAGCATTTTTCTTTCGAAAATCGTTTGGTTTTCTTTCAAATTTCTCTCGCAGACGGTCCGGCGCTCTGCAGTCTTGTGTTCAGTACGTTTTCTCTATGTCCTCAATACGACCCTTCTACGTCCATGGCGTTTCCACTGCGACTATATTGCGTCCCCAAGGCGACCCCACGGCGATCATCGGCGACCCAGATGCGACTGTGCTACGTTCTCTGCGTCCTTACGGCGACTCTACGGCGACTATTGCGTTTGTCCGGCGACTGTCCTGCGACTGTACGACGACCCTACTACGTCCTTGCTACGTCTATAAAAATAATACTTTTTACCATAAATTTCATTCTGAGTGTGACCTTCAACGAGTGAAGACGATTTCTTGTAATTTCATCGGCGACTCTACGGCGTCCTTAGTACGAGTGTACTACGTCTATTGCGTTCTTATTGCGTCCTTACTACGATGCTGCTGCGACTATGGCGACTCCACTGCGATCCCACGGCGACCTAACCAGGACTCAGCAAGAATGCAGAGTTTCTGCGACTGTTTTGTGCATGTTCAAAATATTCGCCGACGGTCTGCGACCTTGTGCGTCCTTGGGTTCCTCGCTACGACCTCGCTGCGTCCCTGCTGCGTCCATGGCGACTGTGCTGCGTCCTGGGTCGTAGCAAGGTCGCAGTAAGGACGCAGTAAGGTCGCGAGGTATGTGTGAGGGCAGTTTAAACTGAGGACAAGCCGCCGATTTAAAAGTTAATTTAAGAAATGATTCGTAGATTGGTGACGATCATCGGTTGATGAACCCCGTTGGGCTGTTATCGTGGAGTACTAAGTATAAGTTTACTTTTAACGATCCCACACGGTTCATCAACCGATAGACGTAAACAATCAGCAATACATTCCTTTTATTTACGTTACATTTACATCAAAGTAGATTTCATAAGACGGACGAATAACAAAACTCAACGCGCCATTATAGATTATAAAATAACGTGGGAAACATATTGAGGCTGACTGTAAACAACACAGAAAGCACGGGATAAGAGGCAGCCAGTTCGATGATTCCGAAGCAGACTCTAAATGTAAAAATATTCAGTGTATTCTTTAGCCTACATAGGTGTGTGTTGCACACTGAAGAATCCTTAACCCACTAAACAACTGAACATTGCTGGTGTCATTAGTAATTGCTAGTGTTTACAAAAGAGGAAATGGTCCATGTAGGCACCTAGTTGTCGATTAAGGATGGTCCTCGCAGGTATCGCAATAGTTAATTTTGCCGCATTATATCGTGTTGACATTTCCGTAAATTGCATGTTGTCAATGTGGAAATATTGGTACATTTCATTAAAACGAAAGTAGAACCTAAGAACAGCTCAAACACCTATGCAGCCAAAAAAATCGAACCACTCCATGAAAGTGTAAAATGCATTTGAAAATTTCGAAATAATAACGATTAATCATAAACGAAACCCTTTATGCGCCAGAACTTGGTCATTTAATGTAATAGAAGGCAAAATGTATTAAAGTTCTTGGGTCTTGAACACGCACGATGTGAGGCTGATGAGTCACAATTCGGCATGATAACCCACATGCAGGTTATCTCTTATCCGAAGAGAACATGGCCTTGATATGTGGTGCACTTATTACAACCTAGACATGCATGCACTTGCAAAGTGACGGCTTATTCGAGGTTGTTCTGTTTATGTTTATAGTTACTTGTTTTAAAACTCCAACACAACATCACATCGCTGGATTGTAAGGGAGCGTACGAGACCTTTGGTAGGCAGCGTTTTCGTTTCTTTTTATTTAATCCCAGTATTTTACATAGGGTTGGATTATAATTCTAATACACTGATTTTGATACTGTTTCAAATAGATGTACTCTTTTCACGCTATATATTATTTACAAGTGCAATATTTCAGTATACAAGCTGGGGTGCTTTGTTATGGTTAGGTGTTAATATTTCTGCATAAATGCATATGTTGTAAGTTAAGCAAGGCCTAACCATCACTTGCAACAATTCCGCCATTAGGTCTACCTATGTTTACCTTTTTGTCCAAGCGCTGGAGCCTTTACAGACGCGACCTAGTTGAGCCAGATACAGAACCAGAGACTTGTAATAACTTGTATACCAATCACAATTTTCCAAAGTCGATAAAAAGAAGTTTTGCCATATAATGTATGTTCTATGCCAAATTTCCAGACCACAGGGGCAAGACGCGGTGTTTGGACCACCTTGTGATGCATACACACACTCTACAAACCCTCCCCTCCACCTAAAAAAAATAATAAATAAAATCAGAAAATAATCAAATGAAACATGTTCTGCTATGGCGGAGGCATATACTAGCATATCTAACAAAAATATCGCAATTCATGTAGATAAACCATTTTAATATTTTTAGTTATTTCAATTTAAATTATTTTTATAAAAAAAATTAAGCTAACGATTTTTGAATCTTGTGTTGAACCCCCAGTCGGCTCACCGTGGAAACCACAAGACTATAGCTTAGAAGGATCACCATGGAAACCACCAGGCTATAGCTCAGTACAATCGCTGTGGAAATCACCAGGCTATCGCTCAGTAGAATCGCTTTAGAAATCACCAGGATGTAGCTTAGAAGGATCACCATGGAATCTACCAGGCTATAGCTCAGTACAATCTCTGTGGAAATCACCAGGCTATAGCTCAATAGAATCGCTGTAGAAATCACCAGGATGTAGCTTAGTAGGATTACCATGGAATTCACAAGGCTATAGGTCATTAGGATCACCATGGAAACCACAAGACTTTAGCTCAGTAGGATCACCATGGAAACTACCAGCCTATAGCTCAGTAGAATTGCTGTGGAAATCACCAGACGACAGTTCAGTAGGATCACCATGGAAACCACCAGGCTATAGCTCAGTAGGATCACCGTAGAAACCACAAGACTTTAGCTCAGTAGGATAACGATGGAAACCACCAGACTATAGCTTAGTAGGATCGCTGTGGAAATTACCAGGCTGTAGCTCAGTAGGATCACCATGGAAACCATCAGGCTGTAGCTCAGTAGAATCGCTGTGGAAATCACCAGGCTATAGATCAGTAGGATCGCTGTGGAAATCAACAGACTATGGCTCCGTAAGGATTACCATGGAAACCACCAGGCTATAGCTCAGTAGGATCACCATGAAAAACACCAGACTATTGTTCAGTAGGATCACCATGTAAAACACCAGACTACAGTTCAGTAGGATCACCATAAAAAACACCAGGCTATAGCTCAGTAGGACCGCCGGGAAACCACCAGGCTATAGCTCAGTAGGATCACCATGGAAAACACCAGATTATAGTTCAGTAGGATCACCATGGAAATCACCAGGCTATAGCTCAGTAGGATCACCATGAAAAACACCAGACTATAGATCAGTAGGATCACCATGGAGACCACCAGGCTATAGCTCAGTAGGAACGTTGTGGAAATCACCAGGCTATAGCTCAGTAGGATCACAATTGAAACCATCAGGCTATAGCTTAGTAGGATCGCTGTGGAAATCTCCAGGCTAAAGCTCAGTAGGATTACCATGAAAAGCACCAGGCTATAGCTCAGTAGGATCGTTGTGGAAATCACCAGGCTATAGCTCAGTAGGATCCCCATAGAAATCCCAGACTATGGCTCCGTAGGATCACCATGGAAACCACCAGACTATAGTTCAGTAGGATCCCAATAGAAATCACCAGACTATAGCTCAGTAGGATCACCATATAAACCACCAGGCCATTGCTCAATAGGACCGCCGTGGAAACCACCAGGCCATTGCTCAGAAGGATCTCCGTGGAAACCACCAGGCCATTGCTCAGTAGGATCGCCGTGGAAACAACCAGGCCATTGCTCAATAGGACCGCCGTGGAAACCACCAGGCCATTGCTCAATAGGACCGCCGTGGAAACCACCAGGCCATTGCTCAGAAGGATCTCCGTGGAAACCACCAGGCCATTGCTCAGTAAGATCGCCGTGGAAACCACCAGGCCATTGCTCAGAAGGATCTCCGTGGAAACCACCAGGTCATTGCACAGTAGGGTCACCGTGGAATTTGCCAGACTATAGCGTAGTAAGAAAACTACCAGACAATGTCCCAGGAGAATTAACGTGCAAACAGCCAGACTAAAGCTCAGTAAAACCAGCTCACATAATAAGAGAAATTACTAGGAGGATTGTAACAATCAGTTGCAAAGGGAGGATAACAAAATTTTAACGCCCCTTGTTTTTGTTATATTGCATAGATTTGGTCTCCAACGTTAACTGATTTTACTTTCAGACAAGATGGCAAACATTACGATCGAGACTAACGACGGAAAAACCTATGAATATATCCACGCTAATGGATTAACATTTCCGTATGTATTTAAGTTGCAGTATTAAGTTTAATCACACAATATTTCCTTAACAAAAGTATTGATGGCTCGTTATTGTAGAAAGTCAATCATATACATATTTGTCATCATGCTCATTATCACTATGATCATATTCATAGTTACATTAATCATGCTTAGTTTATTTATAATACTATATTCATATTTGTAATATCCATTATGTTTTCTAAACTATTCTGTCTGGAGTTCATAGACGTAGCCCACTAACATTCAGGTGAACCACGTGTGATAAGGTGTTTTTTTCCCCACTAACTAACGACGTAACTCGATTTCTCCGAACATACCATAAGTTATCCTAATCTTCATTTATTTCTGTAGACGTATTGACATAAGGACAGACAGGAAACACGAGCGACTTCTACCACTGAAACAGTGACGGCGAGTGAATTTTACCAGACAAGCGCTCCCAAAGTTCAAAATGGACAACCAGCTCTTACTTATTAAATTATGTTTTATTTATTCAAGATAAATAGAGATGTCTAACTTCTACCACTAAAAACAGGCTGTCAACATACCTTTTATACCTTAACACACTTAGACCTTGGGTTTTACTCAGAAACATGCATGATCTACTCACACACTAAAACAAGATCGTATTATATTAATAAAATATTTAAACATCCTATGATGCACACCAATTTTATATCCTATCAACATATCAATCAGTGATATTAAGATGTCGCCGAAGCTGCAGTATATCAGTATTAAAAATGCGTTAAACATTTTTAGCCATTTTCAAAACCTTCTATTAAGCCCCTTTTCGATCTCATTTTTCGAACTCATTTTTTGAAATTTTTCTTCCTTTTCCGCCCTTTAAAACCTTGTCGATCTTTAAGCCCTTGTGTTTGAATCATTTAACATCAAAAGCTTATTTTGCGAAATCCTTCTTTAAGCCTCTTATTTTAATCCATTTGTTAATAACCTTTCCGACTCATTTCTTTAATCTTTCTTCATTTTGATATTCTGTTCTTTTTTCCAGCTTTTTTCCCCCAGCTACCTCGTCTCACACACACCCTCCTCTAACCTTTTGTCGAAACCTTTTAAGCCTATTTCGAATATTTTCTTTAAACCCCTTTTCATATCTGTTTCTCCAGTGCCAAATACACGTTTTTGAAATCGCTCTTTAGCTCCATTCTTAAATGTTTTTAATTACTTCATTTCTTGAATACTTACTTTTAGGTCTTTTTTCGCCTCCACCATCCCGAAGATAGGCCTTCAGGCACAAATACAGCGGGTGAGACAAATGGACATTCGTCATCAGGATATCTACATGGCCACGTTTCCAAAGTCAGGTTAGTAATATTTTCTGTGTCATGCATTTATCGGAACATTTTGTGAAACCTCCGGCCGAGGTTCAACACGCGCAAAGAATGAACATGAAAACTACATGACAATGTACACAAAGAAAAACACACAAACAGCGCCTCAATAAAACCTGTAGTTGTCAACTGCGCCTGGAAACTGTGTATACAATGTCACACGTTGTGTTTTTAAATGTTAATTCCTTATTTTGATATAAAGTTAACATAAACATACAGTATAAGCTAACGCCATACTACATATTGTACAATATGCATATGTATAATGTGTTTATCTTACATTTGTTACGACATTGTTTATGTACATATCCGAATAAAAGTATGTTCGGTTCTGTTCTGTTTCTATTTTAATGGATTATTTTGGCATTTACGTGATATTCGTTTAGGTAGGGAGATCGTTGATAGGGTTAGCCCTTACTTACTAACCGCGGTGATAACTTAGATTAAAAAAGTTTAACATTTTCGGAAAGATCTGCATTTATGTGAAATCACTATCGTACTGATATGTAAACGTATAACAGTCGACGGTTTGAATGACTACCAAGCATGTTAACACGGTATCTAAATAACCTCCTGGGTAATTTTTGGCTGTTAATTGCAACTTTGAACTTTTAAGGAACTCATTGGGTTTGGGAGATCGTGCAGATGTTGCGAAGAGGAAGCTCAGAGTATGATCCGGAAAGCAAGGAGACGTATTTTCTGGACATGCGCCCTATAGAAGCCATCGACGCATTGCCTTCACCCCGGCTGCTTAACTGTCACTTTCCGGCTCAGCTTATCCCTTGGCAGCTCCTAGAAAAAGGCAATAAGATTGTTCATCTACAGAGAAATCTAAAAGACGTAGCAGTGTCTATGTTTCATCACCTTGCAGCCCTGCGAACAAAATTAAATGTAGAGCAGATTCCATTCTCCGACTTCTTTCCACAACTGATAGGGACGCATGGAATTCGTAAGTAAACACTTTTTGATTGCCTTGTTGTCTTTCTCAACTGCTGTTATAATGACGTTCAGCTTTTAATGGCAGAAGAAGATCGCATGTCAGGGTTGAACGACAGGTGTAAACGATCGATTTTCTACTTCCCACCACATTCAATCTCCGGGAATTATAATAATCGCTCGGTAATTTAACAGCGTGTTTGAATCCCTCACCTGCCCCACCACGGGTTTATTTTTTTTAAATTATGATTATAAAAATAAGAGGGCAGTTTATTGCTTAAAGGTCCAGGGCATCCAAGACATATACTAATAAATGGTCAACGTTCAAAATGTAAAACAAATTTTCTGCAAACTTTAACTATATCCGTATCTGCCCTATTTTCTATTTGAAACCAAATATTTAATTTCATTGAATAGATGTTTTTTAATGCGCACTGTTTTCTCTTATTTAAAGACTTATTCTCAAACTGGTGCAAATATGTCAAAGACTGGGAGAGGTTACAGAAAAAACGTGCAGACCAGATCATGACTCTTACCTTTGAGGATTTAAAAGAGGTATACACACTATTTGGTTAGATACTTATGTTAGAATATGACTAGAGGTATACGTAACCTTCTGTCAGATACTTATGTTAGAGCATGACTAGTGGTATACGTAACCTTCTGTCAGATATTTATGTTAAATGATGTATAGAGGTATACACTCCCTTCTGTCAGATACTTATGTTAAATGATGTATAGAGGTATACGCACCCTTCTGTCAGATACTTATGTTAAATGATGTAGAGAGGAATACGCACCCTTCTGTCAGATACTTATGTTAAATGATGTATAGAGGTATACGCACCCTTCTGTCAGAGACTCATGTTAAATGATGTAGAGAGGTATACGCACCCTTCTGTCAGATACTTATGTTAAATGATATATAGAGGTATACGCACCCTTCTGTTAGATGATTACGTTAAATGATATATAGAGGTATACGCACCCTTCTTTTAGATAATTACGTTAAATGATGTATAGAGGTATACGCACCCTTCTGTCAGAGACTTATGTTAAATGATGTATAGAGGTATACGCACCCTTCTGTCAGAGACTTATGTTAAATGATGTAGAGAGGTATACGCACCCTTCTGTCAGAGACTTATGTTAAATGATGAATAGAGGTATACGCACCCTTCTGTTAGATGATTACGTCAAATGATATATAGAGGTATACGCACCCTTCTTTTAGATAATTACGTTAAATGATGTATAGAGGTATACGCACCCTTCTGTCAGATACTCATGTTAAATGATGTAGAGAGGTATACGCACCCTTCTGTCAGATACTCGTGTTAAATGATGTATAGAGGTATACGCACCCTTCTGTTAGATGATTACGTTTAATGATATATAGAGGTATACGCACCCTTCTTTTAGATAATTACGTTAAATGATGTAGAGAGGTATACGCACCCTTCTGTCAGATACTCATGTTAAATGATGTATAGAGGTATACGCACCCTTCTGTCAGATACTTATGTTAAATGATGTAATGAGGTATACGCACACTTCTGTCAGATACTCATATTAAATGATGTATAGAGGTATACGCACCCTTCTGTCAGATACTCATGTTAAATGATGTATAGAGGTATACGCACTCTTCTGTCAGATACTCATGTTAAATGATGTAGAGAGGTATACGCACCCTTCTGTCAGATACTCATGTTAAATGATGTATAGAGGTATACGCACCCTTCTGTCAGATACTCATGTTAAATGATGTAGAGAGGTATACGCACCCTTCTGTCAGATACTCATGTTAAATGATGTAGAGAGGTATACGCACCCTTCTATCAGAGACTCATGTTAAATGATGTATAGAGGTATACCCACCCTTCTGTCAGATACTCATGTTAAATGATGTGTAGAGGTATACGCACCCTTCTGTCAGATACTTATGTTAAATGATGTAGAGAGGTATACGCACCCTTCTGTCAGAGACTCATGTTAAATGATGTAGAGAGGTATACGCACCCTTCTTTCAGATACTCATGTTAAATGATGTATAGAGGTATACGCACCCTTCTGTCAGATACTTATGTTAAATGATGTATAGAGGTATACGCACCCTTCTGTCAGATACTCATGTTAAATGATGTATAGAGGTATACGCACCCTTCTGTCAGAGACTCATGTTAAATGATATATAGAGGTATACGCACCCTTCTGTCAGATACTTATGTTAAATGATGTAGAGAGGTATACGCACCCTTCTGTCAGATACTCATGTTAAATGATGTATAGAGGTATACGCATCCTTCTGTCAGAGACTCATGTTAAATGATATATAGAGGTATACGCACCCTTCTGTCAGATACTTATGCTAAATGATGTAGAGAGGTATACGCACCCTTCTGTCAGATACTCATGTTAAATGATGTAGAGATGTATACGCATCCTTCTGTCAGATACTTATGTTAAATAATGTATAGAGGTATACGCACCCTTCTGTCAGATACTTATGTTAAATGATGTAGAGAGGTATGCGCACTCTTCTGTTAGATACTCATGTTAAATGATGTATAGAGGTATACGCACCCTTCTGTTAGATACTCATGTTAAATGATGTAGAGAGGTATACGCACCCTTCTGTCAGATACTTATGTTAAATGATGTATAGAGGTATACGCACCCTTCTGTCAGATACTCATGTTAAATGACGTAGAGAGGTATACGCACCCTTCTGTCAGATACTCATGTTAAATGATGTAGAGAGGTATACGCACCCTTCTGTTAGATACTTATATTAAATGATGTATAGAGGTATACGCACCCTTCTGTCAGATACTCATGTTAAATGATGTAGAGAGGTATACGCACCCTTCTGTTAGATACTTATATTAAATGATGTAGAGAGGTATACGCACCCTTCTGTCAAAAACTTATGTTATATGATGTAGAGAGGTATACACTCCCTTCTGTCAGATACTTATGTTAAATGATGTAGAGAGGTATACGCACCCTTCTGTCAGATACTCATGTTAAATGATGTATAGAGGTATACGCACCCTTCTGTTAGATAATTACGTTAAATGATGTATAGAGGTATACGCACCCTTCTGTCAGATAGTTATGTTAAATGATGTAGAGAGGTATACGCACCCTTCTGTTAGATGCTTATGTTAAATGATGTATAGAGGTATAACTACCCATCTGTTAGATATTTATTTAATAGATTGTTTAGAGGTATACGCACCCTTCTGTTAGATATTTATGTTAAAGTTTGTATAGAGGTATACGCACCCTTCTGTTAGATATTTATGTTAAAGTTTGTATAGAGGTTACGCACCCTTCTGTTAGATATTTTTGTTAAAGGGTGTATAGTGATATAGGACCCTTCTGTTAGATACTCATGTTATATGATGTATAGAGATATACGCACCCTTCTGTTAGATACACATGTTATAGAGTGTATAGAGGTATACGCACCCTTCTGTTAGATATTTATGTTAAAGTTTGTATAGAGGTATACGCACCCTTCTGTTAGATATTTTTGTTAAAGGGTGTATAATGATATAGGACCCTTCTGTTAGATACTCATGTTATATGATGTATAGAGATATACGCACCCTTCTGTTAGATACACATGTTATAGAGTGTATAGAAGTATACGCACCCTTCTGTCAGATATTTACGTTAGACTGGAGCAAGTATGTCAAAGCCTGAAAAAGGTTGCAGAAGCAATGTCCCGGCCAGGTCATGACTCTGACTCTTAACTTTGAGGATTAAAAAGATTAACAATTATATTTGCATTATTGAATAGTTAAACATGGTTGACTTTGGATCCCTTTAGCAAAATAACTTTCATTTTATTTTAAACACATCTTTATGAAGGACTGTGATATAAGATTATTTCTTTATCCTAACGTAAATACTCCTAAAGGTGGTAACTGCCAGTTTGCCTATATCTAGACCGACCGCAATAGCTCAGGTGGTAGATCGTCGGCTTGCGGATCGGGAGGCCGTAGGTTCAAACCCCGTCTCGGTCAAATCAAAGACTTAAAAGGTGGTAGTAGTGGCTTCCCCCCTAACGCTCGGGGCTAAGGAGACAGCATTACGCCTGACTCGTCGGTGTCAGTATAATGGACCGGCCGGGTTCAGTCCCTGGGCACCTCATAAGTGCCCCTGTGCTATAATGATAGAAATGTCGCTGCACAATATCGGAAAAAAGCCGGCAAATCCCATTCCATCCCCCTATATCTGGTACATGCTTATGAAATCTTACCCCTGTTCTTTGGACTATCTTTTGCATAATTTCTGAATGAAATTTATATTTAGTTTAAGCATAGGCTGTTAAAACATTACCTC
This sequence comes from Sinonovacula constricta, assembly GCA_007844125.1. Taxonomy (NCBI): domain Eukaryota; kingdom Metazoa; phylum Mollusca; class Bivalvia; order Cardiida; family Solecurtidae; genus Sinonovacula; species Sinonovacula constricta. The sequence continues at coordinate 43,071,668 of CM017568.1, read as the reverse complement.
TGTTTTAAGACAGTTAAAATCTTGAAATAAATTGCGCCAATTCTTTTTTCCAAATCTATTAATAAGTATGATGAGGATTTCAGCTAAAATAGATATCGACGTCAGAACTGATTGCCCAGGGTGATAATGAAACGTGTCTCAAAAGTACTTGGTCACGTGGTTTTCTTAGTTTAGAAAATAGCTAACTGTCAACGTGGCTCAGATGTGAAATACCAGTTGCTATGACGAGTTGAGATTTATGTTTCGCTGTTCACATAAATCTAGGGCATCAATATACAGCATTTGTTCAGGCCAGTTTCAGGTAACAATGAATAATTTGTAAATCTGAGAAAATCTCTGGTTCAAACTGTCGGATACCACTTTTAGAGTGTATGATTTGGTGCTTTTGGTTGTAACTCCAACTTTTTACAGGATCCGGTCCGGGAAATCCGCAAACTCAACTCCTTTCTCGGCTTTAATAGAAGCGACGATTTGCTGGCGGAAATTGCCGATGCCTGTTCGTTCAACAAACTGAAGAAGGCTGACGCCGGAATTAAAAAGGCGCACAAAATAGCACACTTCAAAGACGGAGACTTCATGTACAGAAAAGGTAAATGCATATTGTCTGAATGTAGAAAACAATTTGTACTTTGGTTACTCTATGTATTTATTGTCGCATTAGTCAAAGCTTAACATTCCTGTCAGTATACATGTACAAGTAGAGACCTTTATGTTTTCTGTCTATACATGTAATTGATCAAACTTAGATGTGCTAGTTTTAGTCAATAGGTGTGTAAATACAAGAGACCCTGATCAACTTATTTAAATAAATAAACACATTTTATAAGAACTGATCGTAATCAAAATTATCTGTCACTATAAATTCAGATATTTGAGGTACAGCAAATCTAAAATGAAAAAAGATGCAATAAAAACAAATAAAAGAGCATACTCGACGATTCGAACTTAAGTGGCAAATCACAGTAAAACGTTGCTACTTTAGCGCAATAGCCGTCTAAGATATTAGGCCAACCAATTTGTTTAAGCTAAAGAAACGTTGCAATCAAACAAAACGTGAACAATAAGCGTGGAATTTATCCACCTGTTATTTTTATGAAAATCGCAAAAACATAATGCAGACAATTTCACTTGTAACGTTTCAGGCGAAGTGGGCGATTGGAAAAATTGGTTCACGGTGGCCCAGAATGAGATGATGGACGCCTGGCTCGAAGAGAATCTCGTCGATACTGAACTAAGCTTCAGATACGAGCTTTGAACACAACCTTTACCAATCTACGATTCAGATACGAGCTGTAAACACCGCTGATACTGGACTACGCTTCAGATACGAGCTGTAAACACCGCTGATACTTAACTACGCTTCAGATACGAGCTTTGAACACAACCTTTACCAATCTACGCTTCAGATACGAGCTGTAAACACCACTGATACTGGACTACGCTTCAGATACGAGCTGTAAACACCGCTGATACTGAACTACGCTTCAGATACGAGCTGTAAACACCGCCGAAATACGCTTTAGGTACGAGCTGTAAACACTGCTGATACTGAACTACAGTTAAGATACGAGCTGTAAACACCGCCGAACTACGCTTCAGATACGAGCCGTAAACACCGCCGAACTACGCTTCAGATACGAGCTGTAAAAACTGCTGATACTGAACTACGATTAACGTACGAGCTGTAAACACCGCCGAACTACGCTTCAGATACGAGCTGTAAACATTGCTGATACTGAACTACGATTAACGTACGAGCTGTGAACTACACCGATACTGAACTACGCTTAAGATACGAGCTGTAAACACTGCTGATACTGAACTACGATTAACGTACTAGCTGTGAACTACACCGATACTGAACTACGCTTCAGATACGAGCTGTAAACTTCTCTGATACTGAAATACGGTTAAGATACGAGCTGTGAACAGCGCCGATACTGAACTAAGCTTCAGATACGATCTAATTGGCTAGGAGGCTTGTCTGTTACATAGCAGAAGAATTGTCAATTCTATCACTACTAATACATCAGTGCATCAGGTAAAAGGGTATTCGTATTCAAATTTTGATGTCCCAACAGATATAAAAATAGTTCTTTCCAAACAGTTTATTGTTTGCTCCATACCCTATTTTTATGTAAGTCACATGTATTTACCACAGCACTCTAAATACATGTATAAGGCCGTTATTTTGTATATCAGCATCTGTATACATCGTTCTTATGAAGGAACAACGGTGACTCTATTCCATGACCACATACTTTTGTCGACGTCCGCAAAATCTGACCGGTCTCAGAGCAAAATTTTGGAATAAGATAGTGACAAGACAAACAAAAGGATAGGCGAACATTTTCCAGTAAAATCGCTAAAATATAAGTCGAATGAATTCTATTTATAATATGTAGTTTATTGTTTGTATTTAATATAGTCGTTCTTTACGTCTAGCGTTTTTATCATTTTTAGTAAAACATCCAAAATGTTTTGTTATTGTTATTATGTATCCACCGTATTTGTCTTTTTTCCCGTTCTTTAAAAATACTACTCTTACTTACATAAACGCATATACAGATCCATTTCCGTATACATGACGGACAACAGAATACACCATCTGCGTGTGTCTAGCGTATACATTACGGATAAGAGAAACCACCATCTGCCTGTGTCTAGCGTATACATAACGGATAATAGGATACATTTAAAGTAAACAGTGTTTTCACAGCCGAGTCTCATCAGACGACTTTTATGACACCAAACTGTCAATTAGCGTGTCATTTAAGGGATTATATTCATAAAGATGTTAGGGGCGCGGGTTCTTTTAAGGGTCTAATTTAACGAGGCCATTGACTGTCAATTAACGCCAATTAGCGTACTATGCAAACTGACACAAAACAGACCCTTAAGTAAACACCCTACACCTATAAAGTTGATCAGCGCTTTTATTTCTGTCTCAATTAATTACTTAATTTAAAGCGTAGTCAGGGTATTGCCAAATACCAACACAAAAAAATCAGAGAAAAGGTTAACCGTAAGCTGAGAAAAGTGTTTGGCAATCTGTGTATAAAAATTAAGGGGATAGATCAAGCAGATCACTTCCTGCCGGACGGGGTCCACCTGGACCCTCGTGGAATGACCAAACTGTGGGCCAGGATACAATCAAGCGTAGCCCTCACTGCCGGCTGGTGCAGGTAATGTAATATAGGTATAACTATCATTGTGATATAACATAACATGTTTAACTACCCCCCCCCCACCTAACAAAATGTTTTATGCACTAGTAGGACAGTGGAAAAGAAAATTAAAAAACAAAACAAAAAAAAACCCCTTCCACTACTGTATATAGTAGAGAAATGCGTAGTGTAGCGTAAGTAGACTAAGTAGTCAGAAGAATGATTGGATGTATGAGACCCTGAGAGCGTGAATCGAGTGTGTAGTAGAATAGGGAAAACCATAAGATAATGGCCGCTGAATATACTTTATACCTGTATAAATAGTAATAGAATTAAGTAGTAAACAAAGGCGAGCATTATCGTATACCACCAGCCGGGGACTTCTTTCTTGGGATATACATTACATATGTAAGACAAGAAAGATGGTTTAGTGGGCGGTCGGGCCCCCGGGCGTCCAGACATCAAAACTTAACTAACACTAGGGTCTAAACGAGCTACCGCAACTACTCATTAAATACCAAGCTTATTAGCTACACAGGTCCCTAAAAAGGTGCACCCCTTCCCCACTATTTCACAATTTCGTTAGGGGAAGAGGTAAGCCGAAAACAGGGAACCTTCTTATGGTGAAAAATAAATAAACAAATACAAATTAGAACCTAGTGTCAGGGGAAAGAGCCAGGAATTAGGGAGTGGAATTCACTCAAAACATGCTCAATCCCCTTTAAGATCCAAAAAATTACCAAAATTATACCATCTTTTCAGTAAATGGGTACATAAACTAGGTACCTAATTAGGGCCCACTTTAGGCGATATTTTTCGGAATATACACATTTAAGCCATGCATGGGCAACATGGCGGGCTCATGAAAAAGCCCTCAACAGGGCGAGTAGACCCTTATTAAACTAGTTCCAACAACAACAACATTTCTGTCTCACTTTTACAAAGATCCTTATTGACAAAGTTTGATAATTTATTGTGCCTAATAAAATTATTAGCTACATTTTCACTTGTTATTTGTCATGGCACTTCGTGCGTGGCTGACATCGGGTTGTCAAACCCGTGCACCTACGATGCCTGTTTAATTAACGTGTTACAAACATGCAATATACGTGGCTCATACCAAATGTTGACATGATTTACAAGTAAATCTAGCACTCGAAAGTCTAACCGAGGGGATTTTATATTGTTGGTACTTAAATTCGTGGATTGTCTTGCTCACGAATTCCAGGAAATTAAATGCCCCACGAAATAAAATGCTTTCACAGTAGGCAGTCTGCAGTACCTAAGCAGTCTGCAGTACATAAGAAGTGTGCAGTAAATAGGCAGTCTGCAGTACATAAGCAGTCTGCAGTACACAAGCAGTGTGCAGTAAATAGGCAGTCTGCAGTACCTAAGCAGTCTGCAATACACAAGCAGTGCGCAGTAAATAGGCAGTCTGCAGTACATAAACAGTCTGCAATAAATAAGAAGTGTGCTGTACATAAGCAGACTGCTGTACATAAGCAGGCTGCTGTACATTAGCAGGCTGCTGTACATAAGCAATCTGCAATAAGAATGCAGTCTGCAATAAATAAGCAGTTTGCCGTACACAAGCAGTCTGCAGTACATAAGCAGTCTGTAGTACACAAGCAGTCTGCTGTACATAGGTAGTCTTCTGTACATAAGCCGTCTTCTGTACATAAGCAGTCTTCAATAAATAAGCAGTCTGCAATAAATAAGCAATCTGCAGTACACAAGCAGTCTGCAGTACACAAGCAGTGTGCTGTGCATAGGTAGTCTTCTGTACATAAGCCGTCTTCTGTACATAAGCAGTCTGCAATAAATAAGCAGTCTGCAGCACACAAGCAGTCTGCTGTACACAAGCAGTTTGCAGTACACAAGCAGTCTGTTGTACACAAGCAGTCTGCTGTACACAAGCAGTCTGCTGTACACAAGCAGTCTGCAGCACACAAGCAGCCTGCAGTACATAAGCAGTCTGTAGTACACAAGCAGTCTGCTGTACACAAGCAGTCTGCAGTACACAAGCAGTCTGCTGTACATAGGTAGTCTTCTGTACATAAGCCGTCTTCTGTACATAAGCAGTCTGCAATAAATAAGCAGTCTGCAATAAATAAGCAGTCTGCAGCACACAAGCAGTCTGCTGTACACAAGCAGTTTGCAGTACACAAGCAGTCTGCTGTACACAAGCAGTCTGCAGTACACAAGCAGTCTGCAGTACACAAGCAGTCTGCTGTACATAGGTAGTCTTCTGTACATAAGCCGTCTTCTGTACATAAGCAGTCTGCAATAAATAAGCAGTCTGCAATAAATAAGCAGTCTGCAGCACACAAGCAGTCTGCTGTACACAAGCAGTTTGCAGTACACAAGCAGTCTGTTGTACACAAGCAGTCTGCTGTACACAAGCAGTCTGCTGTACACAAGCAGTCTGCAGCACACAAGCAGCCTGCAGTACATAAGCAGTCTGTAGTACACAAGCAGTTTGCAGTACATAAGCAGTCTGCTGTACACAAGCAGTCTGTAGTACACAAGCAGCCTGCAGTACATAAGCAGTCTGTAGTACACAAGCAGTCTGCTGTACATAGGTAGTCTTCTGTACATAAGCCGTCTTCTGTACATAAGCAGTCTTCAATAAATTAGCAGTCTGCAATAAATAAGCAATCTGCAGTACAAAAGCAGTCTGCAGTACACAAGCAGTGTGCTGTGCATAGGTAGTCTTCTGTACATAAGCCGTCTTCTGTACATAAGCAGTCTGCAATAAATAAGCAGTCTGCAATAAATAAGCAGTCTGCAGCACACAAGCAGTCTGCTGTACACAAGCAGTTTGCAGTACACAAGCAGTCTGTTGTACACAAGCAGTCTGCTGTACACAAGCAGTCTGCTGTACACAAGCAGTCTGCTGTACACAAGCAGTCTGCAGCACACAAGCAGCCTGCAGTACATAAGCAGTCTGTAGTACACAAGCAGTTTGCAGTACATAAGCAGTCTGCTGTACACAAGCAGTCTGTAGTACACAAGCAGCCTGCAGTACATAAGCAGTCTGTAGTACACAAGCAGTTTGCAGTACACAAGCAGTTTGCAGTACACAAGCAGTCTGTTGTACATAAGCAGTCTGCTGTACACAAGCAGTCTGCTGTACACAAGCAGTCTGCAGTACACAAGCAGCCTGCAGTACATAAGCAGTCTGTAGTACACAAGCAGTTTGCAGTACATAAGCAGTCTGCTGTACACAAGCAGTCTGCAGTACACAAGCAGCCTGCAGTACATAAGCAGTCTGTAGTACATAAGCAGTCTGCTGTACATAAGCAGTCTGCAGTACATAAGCAGTCTGCTGTACACGAGCAGTTTGCAGTACATAAGCAGTCTGCAGTACACAAGCAGTCTGCTGTACACAAGCAGTCTGCTGTACACAAGCAGTCTGCTGTACACAAGCAGTCTGCTGTACACAAGCAGTCTGCAGTACATAAGCAGTCTGCTGTACTTAAGCAGTCTGCAGTACATAAGCCGTCTGCAGTACATAAGCCGTCTGCAGTACATAAGCCGTCTGCAGTACATAAGCAGTCTGCTGTAAATAAGCAGTGTCTTTTAAATAAGCAGTCTGCAGTAACTAGTCAGTCTGCAGTTACTAAGCAGTCTGCAGTGCACAAGTAGTCTGCTGTAAAAAGGAAGTCTGCAGTACTTAAGCAGTCTGCAGTACATAAGCAGACTGATGTACATAAGCAGTCTGCAATACATAAGCAGTCTGCAGCACACAAGCAGTCTGCTGTACACAAGCAGTTTGCAGTACACAAGCAGTCTGTTGTACACAAGCAGTCTGCTGTACACTAGCAGTCTGCAGTACACAAGCAGCCTGCAGTACATAAGCAGTCTGTAGTACACAAGCAGTTTGCAGTACATAAGCAGTCTGCTGTACACAAGCAGTCTGCAGTACACAAGCAGCCTGCAGTACATAAGCAGTCTGTAGTACACAAGCAGTTTGCAGTACACAAGCAGTTTGCAGTACACAAGCAGTCTGTTGTACACAAGCAGTCTGCTGTACACAAGCAGTCTGCTGTACACAAGCAGTCTGCTGTACACAAGCAGTCTGCAGTACACAAGCAGCCTCAAGTACATAAGCAGTCTGTAGTACACAAGCAGTTTGCAGTACATAAGCAGTCTGCTGTACACAAGCAGTCTGCAGTACACAAGCAGCCTGCAGTACATAAGCAGTCTGTAGTACACAAGCAGTCTGTAGTACATAAGCAGTCTGCAGTACATAAGCAGTCTGCAGTACATAAGCAGTCTGCTGTACATAAGCAGTCTGCAGTACATGAGCAGTCTGCTGTACACGAGCAGTTTGCAGTACATAAGCAGTCTGCAGTACACAAGCAGTCTGCTGTACACAAGCAGTCTGCTGTACACAAGCAGTCTGCAGTACATAAGCAGTCTGCTGTACTTAAGCAGTCTGCAGTACATAAGCCGTCTGCAGTACATAAGCCGTCTGCAGTACATAAGCAGTCTGCTGTAAATAAGCAGTGTCTTTTAAATAGGCAGTCTGCAGTAACTAGTCAGTCTGCAGTTACTAAGCAGTCTGCAGTGCACAAGTAGTCTGCTGTAAAAAGGAAGTCTGCAGTACTTAAGCAGTCTGCAGTACATAAGCAGACTGATGTACATAAGCAGTCTGCAATACATAAGCAGTCTGCAGTACACAAGCAGTCTGCAGTACATAAGCAGTCTGCAATACACAAGCAGTCTGCAGTACACAGGCAGTCTGCAGTACACAATCACTCTGCAATACATAAGCAGTCTGCAGTACACAAGCAGTCTGCAGTACATAAGCAGTCTGCAGTATACAAGCAGTCTTCTGTACACAAGCAGTCTGCAGTACATAAGCAGTCTGCAGTATACAAGCAGTCTTCTGTACACAAGCAGTCTGCTGTACACAAGCAGTCTGCTGTACACAAGCAGTCTGCAGCACACAAGCAGCCTGCAGTACATAAGCAGTCTGTAGTACACAAGCAGTCTGCTGTACACAAGCAGTCTGCAGTACACAAGCAGTCTGCTGTACATAGGTAGTCTTCTGTACATAAGCCGTCTTCTGTACATAAGCAGTCTGCAATAAATAAGCAGTCTGCAATAAATAAGCAGTCTGCAGCACACAAGCAGTCTGCTGTACACAAGCAGTTTGCAGTACACAAGCAGTCTGCTGTACACAAGCAGTCTGCAGTACACAAGCAGTCTGCAGTACACAAGCAGTCTGCTGTACATAGGTAGTCTTCTGTACATAAGCCGTCTTCTGTACATAAGCAGTCTGCAATAAATAAGCAGTCTGCAATAAATAAGCAGTCTGCAGCACACAAGCAGTCTGCTGTACACAAGCAGTTTGCAGTACACAAGCAGTCTGTTGTACACAAGCAGTCTGCTGTACACAAGCAGTCTGCTGTACACAAGCAGTCTGCAGCACACAAGCAGCCTGCAGTACATAAGCAGTCTGTAGTACACAAGCAGTTTGCAGTACATAAGCAGTCTGCTGTACACAAGCAGTCTGTAGTACACAAGCAGCCTGCAGTACATAAGCAGTCTGTAGTACACAAGCAGTCTGCTGTACATAGGTAGTCTTCTGTACATAAGCCGTCTTCTGTACATAAGCAGTCTTCAATAAATTAGCAGTCTGCAATAAATAAGCAATCTGCAGTACAAAAGCAGTCTGCAGTACACAAGCAGTGTGCTGTGCATAGGTAGTCTTCTGTACATAAGCCGTCTTCTGTACATAAGCAGTCTGCAATAAATAAGCAGTCTGCAATAAATAAGCAGTCTGCAGCACACAAGCAGTCTGCTGTACACAAGCAGTTTGCAGTACACAAGCAGTCTGTTGTACACAAGCAGTCTGCTGTACACAAGCAGTCTGCTGTACACAAGCAGTCTGCTGTACACAAGCAGTCTGCAGCACACAAGCAGCCTGCAGTACATAAGCAGTCTGTAGTACACAAGCAGTTTGCAGTACATAAGCAGTCTGCTGTACACAAGCAGTCTGTAGTACACAAGCAGCCTGCAGTACATAAGCAGTCTGTAGTACACAAGCAGTTTGCAGTACACAAGCAGTTTGCAGTACACAAGCAGTCTGTTGTACATAAGCAGTCTGCTGTACACAAGCAGTCTGCTGTACACAAGCAGTCTGCAGTACACAAGCAGCCTGCAGTACATAAGCAGTCTGTAGTACACAAGCAGTTTGCAGTACATAAGCAGTCTGCTGTACACAAGCAGTCTGCAGTACACAAGCAGCCTGCAGTACATAAGCAGTCTGTAGTACATAAGCAGTCTGCTGTACATAAGCAGTCTGCAGTACATAAGCAGTCTGCTGTACACGAGCAGTTTGCAGTACATAAGCAGTCTGCAGTACACAAGCAGTCTGCTGTACACAAGCAGTCTGCTGTACACAAGCAGTCTGCTGTACACAAGCAGTCTGCTGTACACAAGCAGTCTGCAGTACATAAGCAGTCTGCTGTACTTAAGCAGTCTGCAGTACATAAGCCGTCTGCAGTACATAAGCCGTCTGCAGTACATAAGCCGTCTGCAGTACATAAGCAGTCTGCTGTAAATAAGCAGTGTCTTTTAAATAGGCAGTCTGCAGTAACTAGTCAGTCTGCAGTTACTAAGCAGTCTGCAGTGCACAAGTAGTCTGCTGTAAAAAGGAAGTCTGCAGTACTTAAGCAGTCTGCAGTACATAAGCAGACTGATGTACATAAGCAGTCTGCAATACATAAGCAGTCTGCAGCACACAAGCAGTCTGCTGTACACAAGCAGTTTGCAGTACACAAGCAGTCTGTTGTACACAAGCAGTCTGCTGTACACTAGCAGTCTGCAGTACACAAGCAGCCTGCAGTACATAAGCAGTCTGTAGTACACAAGCAGTTTGCAGTACATAAGCAGTCTGCTGTACACAAGCAGTCTGCAGTACACAAGCAGCCTGCAGTACATAAGCAGTCTGTAGTACACAAGCAGTTTGCAGTACACAAGCAGTTTGCAGTACACAAGCAGTCTGTTGTACACAAGCAGTCTGCTGTACACAAGCAGTCTGCTGTACACAAGCAGTCTGCTGTACACAAGCAGTCTGCAGTACACAAGCAGCCTCAAGTACATAAGCAGTCTGTAGTACACAAGCAGTTTGCAGTACATAAGCAGTCTGCTGTACACAAGCAGTCTGCAGTACACAAGCAGCCTGCAGTACATAAGCAGTCTGTAGTACACAAGCAGTCTGTAGTACATAAGCAGTCTGCAGTACATAAGCAGTCTGCAGTACATAAGCAGTCTGCTGTACATAAGCAGTCTGCAGTACATGAGCAGTCTGCTGTACACGAGCAGTTTGCAGTACATAAGCAGTCTGCAGTACACAAGCAGTCTGCTGTACACAAGCAGTCTGCTGTACACAAGCAGTCTGCAGTACATAAGCAGTCTGCTGTACTTAAGCAGTCTGCAGTACATAAGCCGTCTGCAGTACATAAGCCGTCTGCAGTACATAAGCAGTCTGCTGTAAATAAGCAGTGTCTTTTAAATAGGCAGTCTGCAGTAACTAGTCAGTCTGCAGTTACTAAGCAGTCTGCAGTGCACAAGTAGTCTGCTGTAAAAAGGAAGTCTGCAGTACTTAAGCAGTCTGCAGTACATAAGCAGACTGATGTACATAAGCAGTCTGCAATACATAAGCAGTCTGCAGTACACAAGCAGTCTGCAGTACATAAGCAGTCTGCAATACACAAGCAGTCTGCAGTACACAGGCAGTCTGCAGTACACAATCACTCTGCAATACATAAGCAGTCTGCAGTACACAAGCAGTCTGCAGTACATAAGCAGTCTGCAGTATACAAGCAGTCTTCTGTACACAAGCAGTCTGCAGTACATAAGCAGTCTGCAGTATACAAGCAGTCTTCTGTACATAAGCAGTCTGCAGTACACAAGCAGTCTGCAGTACACAAGCAGTCTGCTGTACACAAGCAGTCTTCTGTATACAAGCAGTCTGCAGTACATAAGCAGTCTGCAGTACATAAGCAGTCTGCTGTACATAACCAGTCTGCAGTACACAAGCAGTCTGCTGTAGACAAGCAGTCTGCAGTACACGATCAGTCTGCAATACATGAGCAGTCTGCAGTACACAAACAGTCTGCAGTACATAAGCAGTCTGCAGTACACAAGCAGTCTTCCTCTATACAAGCAGTCTGCAGTACATAAGCAGTTTGCTGTACACAAGCAGTCTGCTGTACACAAGCAGTCTGCAGTACACAATCAGTCTGCAGAACATAAGCAGTCTGCTGTAATAAGCAGTCTGCAGTACATAAGCAGTCTGCTGTACATAAGCAGTCTGCAGTACATAACCAGTCTGCAGTACACAATCAGTCTGCAGAACATAAGCAGTCTGCTGTACACAAGCAGTCTGCAGTACACAATCAGTCTGCAGAACATAAGCAGTCTGCAGTACATAAGCAGTCTGCTGTACATAACCAGTCTGCAGTACACAATCAGTCTGCAGAACATAAGCAGTCTGCTGTACACAAGCAGTCTGCAGTACACAATCAGTCTGCAGAACATAAGCAGTCTGCTGTAATAAGCAGTCTGCAGTAATAAGCAGTCTGCAGTACATAAGCAGTCTGCCGTATATAAGCACTTTGCTGTACATAAGCAGTTTGCTGTACACAAGTAGTCTGCTGTACACAAGCAGTCTGTTGTACACAAGCAGTCTGCAGTACATAAGCAGTCTGCTTTACATAAACACTTTGCTGTACATAAGCAGTTTGCTGTACACAAGCAGTCTGCTGTACACAAGCAGTCTGCAGTACACAAGCAGTCTGCCGTACATAAGCATTCTGCTGTACACAAGCAGTCTGCTGTACACAAGCAGTCTGCTGTACACAAGCAGTCTGCTTTACATAAGCACTTTGCTGTACACAAGCCGTCTTCAGTACTTAAGCAGTCTGCAGTACACAAGCAGTCTGCTGTACACAAGCCGTCTGCAGTACATAAGCAGTCTGCTGTAAATAAGCAGTGTCTTTTAAATAGGCAGTCTGCAGTAACTAGTCAGTCTGCAGTTACTAAGCAGTCTGCAGTGCACAAGTAGTCTGCTGTAAAAAGGAAGTCTGCAGTACATAAGCAGTCTGCAGTACATAAGCAGACTGCTGTACATAAGCAGTCTGCAGTACATAAGTAGTCTGCTGTAAATAAGCAATGTCTTTTAAATAGGCAGTCTGCAGTAACTAGTCAGTCTGCAGTTACTAAGCAGTCTGCAGTGCACAAGTAGTCTGCTGTAAAAAGGAAATCTGCAGTACATAAGCAGTCTGGAGAACATAAGCAGACTGCTGTACATAAGCAGTCTGCAATACATAAGTAGTCTGCTGTAAATAGGCAGTCTGCAGTACATAAGCATTCTGCAATACATAAGCAATCTGCAGTACATAAGCAGTCTGCTGTACATAAGCAGTTTGCTGTAAATAAGCAGTGTATTTTAAATGGGCAGTCTGCAGTAACTAGTAAGTCTGCAGTAACTAGGTGGTCTGCAGTAACTAGGCAGTCTGCAGTTACCAGGCGGTCTGCAGTAACCAGGCGGTCTGTAGTAACTAGGCGGTCTGCAGTAACTAGGCGGTCTGCAGTAACTAGGCGGTCTGCAGTAACAAGGCGGTCTGCAGTAACCAGGCGGTCTGCAGTAACCAGGCGGTCTGTAGTAACAAGGCGGTCTGCAGTAACTAGGCGGTCTGCAGTAACCAGGCGGTCTGTAGTAATTAGGCGGTCTGCCGTACACAAGTGGTCTGCAGTCAATAAGCATTGCGCATCGCTGGGATTCACATTATTGGCATAATGATTTACTATCGTCATACACACATTTCTTATTAGACCAGAATAATTATTTTTCCAGAGCACTCTGTTTTCACCAAGAGTATTCCGTGCCTCATGCCGTTATAAGTTGAGAACACGCCATCAAGAACCACATTGCAACGTTGGATTTGTTTTCGTGTCTAATGGCCTCTGCCCTTTACAAGAATGTCTGTCGGAGACATTCACTACAGCAACTTGGCCGCAGTTAAGGACATGCTGGATAGAACTTCACGATCAACACGTCATTTGGCTTAGACTTTTATCAAAATGAACTGGTAAACGCATACTGAAACTCTTCAAAATATAACGGTTATATCGAAGTTTGATTGTAAACACTATAAAACAACATACATCAAGAATGAAACAAGACTCAGTGGCTCAGTTAGTAGAGTACTGCACTGCCATCCAAGAGGTTCTGGTTCTGAATCTTACAAAGCTAAGTTTTGTTTTTGTTTTTATGTTTTATTATATTTTGTCTATTACAGTGTACTTCCATTTTATATGTACACCTTCCAATGAATATCGACATATTAGTTTTACAATCCATTTACAAGCTTACCCTAGCCAAAACTGTGTTAAAGATTCATTTAAGATTAGAGGCTAATGATACACTAAAGGTTCATATAAGACAAGAGACTGACGATAGGCTAAAGTTTAAATGTTTAAACTTAATAATAATAAATCTATGTGAGTTTTAACTAAATATGTTGTTGTATTGATGCCTTTTGAACTTTAGATAATGCAAGATGATAATCTATTCTTATTTTCTTCAAAGTAAAATCGAATCTGATGAACGCCATTTTAGCAACTAAAAATAAAGATTTAGATAATATATCATGTTATCAATACTTGGGATTCAAACAAAGAAGCGACCTCAACATTTGCAATCATTACTCTCCTTGCTAAATCAAGTAGATCACATATTTCGTCAACACTACACCCCAGTGGCCTGAATCTAAATCCAGATCGCACCATTCTTTTTCAAATGCGTGTGTTAACTTTAGACTGCGGGCTGGAACTAACGACAACGGAACTACCATAGACGGACCATAGATATTACATATATTATACATTGGGTCAAACACTACAACACTGTAGGTAACATCTGATTATAGAAACTATTATTTTCAACATAAACTGCTTTCCATATGTTTGTATTTTAACTAAACTTAGGTAAGTTATTATTAGGCAGGCATACCAACTGAAGTAAACGACAATCGTTTTGATTTACCTCGTCTATTCACCGGTGATCTGAAACCTAATCCAACTTGCAAACCTGCTATAAATGAGGCAATATGACAAAGTCCTAGGAGCATTGCAACATAATTATAACAACATTTGAAAACGTACAGGACTGATGCATTCACATGCAAGTCAAATGTAAGAGTAAGAAGTAATATGTGATGAGGCGACAACTGTTGGATTTGCTCTAATTGTTTCACGATTGTCGCCTTGGAACTAACAGTCGGCAAAAAATGCCGACTGTAGTGCTTAAACCGGTCTTACAGAATTACAACCTCGCACTGCCTAAGACGTTTCTCAAATGCAATCAATTAAAGGAAACCAATATATTTGTATAAATATGTCCTCGCGTTGACGTTTTCTAAGATAAGTTATAACGTCTTTAAAAGACAGGTGTGACGGAATTGAGATATATGTCCCCAAGATATATAGAAGAGAGAGAGAAAGAGAGAGAAGGAGAGAGAGAAAGAGAGAGAGAGAGAGAGAGAGAGAGAGAGAGAGAGAGAGAGAGAGAGAGAGAAGTATTATTTCTATTACAACAGCTTCAGAAAATGGTTGATTGTAATTGAAAATATACTTTTGAATCAAGAAAAAAATAGTTGTAGCACCTTGTTCTTGTGTAGATGAAATTGTGGAACCAAAGGTCCAATGTCCATTAAAGGAAATATACGTAACAATCCCTATAGGATGAATGAAGTGAAAACATAGATTACTGTACGGTGATATTTTTTTCCGACCATCACACAACACAGATAACATTAGTGTAATCAGGAATAAGGAGATATGACACAGTCCTATCAGCATTGCAACCAAACTTTGAAAAGGCACAGGACAAAGTTATTCACATGAGCCCCCGGAAGGCAGTGGGTCGATATTCAGTTATGCTTCAACTACAATCGGCGAACACCATCAATATTAATTTATGCATCATATATGAGCTGTGAACACCAAAAATACTCAACACAGCTTTAGATGCGAGCCGTGAACACCGTCGATATTCAGCTATACTTCAGATACAAACCTTAAACACCGTCGCTATTCAATAACGTGTTCAAAACAAGTTGTGAACACCGTCGATACTTAACTTTGCTTCAATTACGCTTCAGACACGAGCTGTGAACACGTTTCAGATGCAAGCTGTGCACACTGTCGATACTCAGCTACGTTTCATATACAATCTGTACACACTGTCGATACTCAGCTAAGTTTCAGATACAAGCTGTACACACTGTCGACACTCAGCTAAGTTTCAGATACAAGCTGTACACACTGTCGATACTCAGCTACCTTTCAGATACAAGCTGTACACACTGTCGACACTCAGCTACCTTTCAGATACAAGTTGTACACACTGTCGATACTCAGCTAAGTTTCAGATACAAGCTGTACACACTGTCGACACTCAGCTACCTTTCAGATACAAGCTGTACACACTGTCGATATTCAGCTACGTTTCAGATACAAGTTGAACACACTGTCGATACTCAGCTAAGGTTCGGATACAAGCTGTACGCACTGTCGATCCTCAGCTAAGTTTCAGATACAATCTGTACACACTGTCGATACTCAGCTACGTTTCAGTTTAAAGCTGTACACACTGTCGATACTCAGCTACGTTTCAGTTTAAAGCTTTACACACTGTCGACACTCAGCTACCTTTCAGATACAAGCTGTACACACTGTCGATACTCAGCTAAGTTTCAGATACAAGCTGTACACACTGTCGATACTCAGCTACGTTTCAGATACAAGCTGTACACACTGTCGATAATCAGCTACGTTTCAGATACAAGCTGTACACACTGTCGACACTCAGCTACCTTTCAGATACAAGCTGTACACACTGTCGATACTCAGCTACCTTTCAGATACAATCTGTACACACTGTCGACACTCAGCTACCTTTCAGATACTAGCTGTACACACTGTCGATACTCAGCTACGGTTCAGTTTAAAGCTTTACACACTGTCGATACTCAGCTACGGTTCAGATACCAGCTGTACACACTGTCGATACTCAGCTACGTTTCAGATACTAGTTGTACACACTGTCGATACTCAGCTACGGTTCAGATACCAGCTGTACACACTGTCGATACTCAGCTACGTTTCAGATACTAGCTGTACACACTGTCGATACTCAGCTACGTTTCAGATACTAGCTGTACACACTGTCGATACTCAGCTACGGTTCAGATACCAGCTGTACACACTGTCGATACTCAGCTACGGTTCAGATACTAGCTGTACACACTGTCGATACTCAGCTACGTTTCAGATACTAGCTGTACACACTGTCGATACTCAGCTACGGTTCAGATACCAGCTGTACACTGTCGATATAAAACAGACCTTAAGCTATGAACACCGCCGATACTCGACACCCTCTCCTAAGAGGGACTGAGGAGTTTCATGTCAGCGATTCTAACCGTCTCGGCCACGCCATATGAATTAAAGATACAAAAGTAATAGATATATAATAAGTAAAGGTAAATCTTAAACTGGTCACATAATAATACCCAAGGTAGGTGACAGGAGCTTTCATTAAATTGGTCTTTGTTGTATATAAGAAGCTATCCGTTTTAAAAATGTAAGCATTTTAAATGAGAGAAATGTTGTTTTTATTGTTTAGCTCTGATAAAAGACCAGTCAATACCGTCAGGTCTTACCTTTGACATTTGTCCACAATAGCTTTTGATAGTGAAGTCGAAATAATAAAAAAGTAAAAAATAAATAAATAAAAACGCGTGAATAAATAATGGCGCCTGTGTGTCACTTTTTGGGACATAAACAAGAACAAGGAAAGGAGAGAAGGAGGTATAGACCCACCCTATAGTTTATGTTAAACCCTAGCGATTTGAGGTTAATAAATGAGATCAAAATTATTTCAGCAAGGGCGGATCTAGTTGGGTGGGGGTCCGGACCATCCCTGGAATTTAAAAACAAAACAAAACCATCTGTGTAAGTATTTTTATCATGACATGTGTCCGGTGCTTCAAATTTTGATGTCCCAACAGATATAAAAATAGTTCTTTCCAAACAGTTTATTGTTTGCTCCATACCCTATTTTTATGTAAGTCACATGTATTTACCACAGCACTCTAAATACATGTATAAGGCCGTTATTTTGTATATCAGCATCTGTATACATCGTTCTTATGAAGGAACAACGGTGACTCTATTCCATGACCACATACTTTTGTCGACGTCCGCAAAATCTGACCGGTCTCAGAGCAAAATTTTGGAATAAGATAGTGACAAGACAAACAAAAGGAAAGGCGAACATTTTCCAGTAAAATCGCTAAAATATAAGTCGAATGAATTCTATTTATAATATGTAGTTTATTGTTTGTATTTAATATAGTCGTTCTTTACGTCTAGCGTTTTTATCATTTTTAGTAAAACATCCAAAATGTTTTGTTATTGTTATTATGTATCCACCGTATTTGTCTTTTTTCCCGTTCTTTAAAAATACTACTCTTACTTACATAAACGCATATACAGATCCATTTCCGTATACATGACGGACAACAGAATACACCATCTGCGTGTGTCTAGCGTATACATAACGGATAAGAGAAACCACCATCTGCCTGTGTCTAGCGTATACATAACGGATAACAGGATACATTTAAAGTAAACAGTGTTTTCACAGCCGAGTCTCATCAGACGACTTTTATGACACCAAACTGTCAATTAGCGTGTCATTTAAGGGATTATATTCATAAAGATGTTAGGGGCGCGGGTTCTTTTAAGGGTTTAATTTAACGAGGCCATTGACTGTCAATTAACGCCAATTAGCGTACTATGCAAACTGACACAAAACAGACCCTTAAGTAAACACCCTACACCTATAAAGTTGATCAGCGCTTTTATTTCTGTCTCAATTAATTACTTAATTTAAAGCGTAGTCAGGGTATTGCCAAATACCAACACAAAAAAAATCAGAGAAAAGGTTAACCGTAAGCTAAGAAAAGTGTTTGGCAATCTGTGTATAAAAATTAAGGGGATAGATCAAGCAGATCACTTCCTGCCGGACGGGGTCCACCTGGACCCTCGTGGAATGACCAAACTGTGGGCCAGGATACAATCAAGCGTAGCCCTCACTTCCGGCTGGTGCAGGTAATGTAATATAGGTATAACTATCATTGTGATATAACATAACATGTTTAACTACCCCCCCCCCCCCCACCTAACAAAATGTTTTATGCACTAGTAGGACAGTGGAAAAGAAAATTTAAAAAAAAACAACAACAAAAAAAAAACCATTCCACTACTGTATATAGTAGAGAAATGCGTAGTGTAGCGTAAGTAGACTAAGTAGTCAGAAGAATGATTGGATGTATGAGACCCTGAGAGCGTGAATCGAGTGTGTAGTAGAATAGGGAAAACCATAAGATAATGGCCGCTGAATATACTTTATACCTGTATAAATAGTAATAGAATTAAGTAGTAAACAAAGGCGAGCATTATCGTATACCACCAGCCGGGGACTTCTTTCTTGGGATATACATTACATATGTAAGACAAGAAAGATGGTTTAGTGGGCGGTCGGGCCCCCGGGCGTCCAGACATCAAAACTTAACTAACACTAGGGTCTAAACGAGCTACCGCAACTACTCATTAAATACCAAGCTTATTAGCTACACAGGTCCCTAAAAAGGTGCACCCCTTCCCCACTATTTCACAATTTCGTTAGGGGAAGAGGTAAGCCGAAAACAGGGAACCTTCTTATGGTGAAAAATAAATAAACAAATACAAATTAGAACCTAGTGTCAGGGGAAAGAGCCAGGAATTAGGGAGTGGAATTCACTCAAAACATGCTCAATCCCCTTTAAGATCCAAAAAATTACCAAAATTATACCATCTTTTCAGTAAATGGGTACATAAACTAGGTACCTAATTAGGGCCCACTTTAGGCGATATTTTTCGGAATATACACATTTAAGCCATGCATGGGCAACATGGCGGGGTCATGAAAAAGCCCTCAACAGGGCGAGTAGACCCTTATTAAACTAGTTCCAACAACAACAACATTTCTGTCTCACTTTTACAAAGATCCTTATTGACAAAGTTTGATAATTTATTGTGCCTAATAAAATTATTAGCTACATTTTCACTTGTTATTTGTCATGGCACTTCGTGCGTGGCTGACATCGGGTTGTCAAACCCGTGCACCTACGATGCCTGTTTAATTAACGTGTTACAAACATGCAATATACGTGGCTCATACCAAATGTTGACATGATTTACAAGTAAATCTAGCACTCGAAAGTCTAACCGAGGGGATTTTATATTGTTGGTACTTAAATTCGTGGATTGTCTTGCTCACGAATTCCAGGAAATTAAATGCCCCACGAAATAAAATGCTTTCACAGTAGGCAGTCTGCAGTACCTAAGCAGTCTGCAGTACATAAGAAGTGTGCAGTAAATAGGCAGTCTGCAGTACATAAGCAGTCTGCAGTACACAAGCAGTGTGCAGTAAATAGGCAGTCTGCAGTACCTAAGTAGTCTGCAATACACAAGCAGTGCGCAGTAAATAGGCAGTCTGCAGTACATAAACAGTCTGCAATAAATAAGAAGTGTGCTGTACATAAGCAGACTGCTGTACATAAGCAGGCTGCTGTACATTAGCAGGCTGCTGTACATAAGCAATCTGCAATAAGAATGCAGTCTGCAATAAATAAGCAGTTTGCCGTACACAAGCAGTCTGCAGTACATAAGCAGTCTGCTGTACACAAGCAGTCTGCTGTACATAGGTAGTCTTCTGTACATAAGCCGTCTTCTGTACATAAGCAGTCTTCAATAAATAAGCAGTCTGCAATAAATAAGCAATCTGCAGTACACAAGCAGTCTGCAGTACACAAGCAGTGTGCTGTGCATAGGTAGTCTTCTGTACATAAGCCGTCTTCTGTACATAAGCAGTCTGCAATAAATAAGCAGTCTGCAATAAATAAGCAGTCTGCAGCACACAAGCAGTCTGCTGTACACAAGCAGTTTGCAGTACACAAGCAGTCTGTTGTACACAAGCAGTCTGCTGTACACAAGCAGTCTGCTGTACACAAGCAGTCTGCAGCACACAAGCAGCCTGCAGTACATAAGCAGTCTGTAGTACACAAGCAGTTTGCAGTACATAAGCAGTCTGCTGTACACAAGCAGTCTGCAGTACACAAGCAGCCTGCAGTACATAAGCAGTCTGTAGTACACAAGCAGTTTGCAGTACATAAGCAGTCTGCTGTACACAAGCAGTCTGCAGTACACAAGCAGCCTGCAGTACATAAGCAGTCTGTAGTACACAAGCAGTCTGTAGTACATAAGCAGTCTGCAGTACATAAGCAGTCTGTAGTACATAAGCAGTCTGCTGTACATAAGCAGTCTGCAGTACATAAGCAGTCTGCTGTACACGAGCAGTTTGCAGTACATAAGCAGTCTGCAGTACACAAGCAGTCTGCTGTACACAAGCAGTCTGCTGTACACAAGCAGTCTGCTGTACACAAGCAGTCTGCTGTACACAAGCAGTCTGCAGTACATAAGCAGTCTGCTGTACTTAAGCAGTCTGCAGTACATAAGCCGTCTGCAGTACATAAGCCGTCTGCAGTACATAAGCAGTCTGCTGTAAATAAGCAGTGTCTTTTAAATAGGCAGTCTGCAGTAACTAGTCAGTCTGCAGTTACTAAGCAGTCTGCAGTGCACAAGTAGTCTGCTGTAAAAAGGAAGTCTGCAGTACTTAAGCAGTCTGCAGTACATAAGCAGACTGATGTACATAAGCAGTCTGCAATACATAAGCAGTCTGCAGTACACAAGCAGTCTGCAGTACATAAGCAGTCTGCAATACACAAGCAGTCTGCAGTACACAGGCAGTCTGCAGTACCCAATCACTCTGCAATACATAAGCAGTCTGCAGTACACAAGCAGTCTGCAGTACATAAGCAGTCTGCAATATACAAGCAGTCTTCTGTACACAAGCAGTCTGCAGTACATAAGCAGTCTGCAGTATACAAGCAGTCTTCTGTACATAAGCAGTCTGCAGTACACAAGCAGTCTGCAGTACACAAGCAGTCTGCTGTACACAAGCAGTCTTCTGTATACAAGCAGTCTGCAGTACATAAGCAGTCTGCAGTACATAAGCAGTCTGCTGTACATAACCAGTCTGCAGTACACAAGCAGTCTGCTGTAGACAAGCAGTTTGCAGTACACAATCAGTCTGCAATACATGGGCAGTCTGCAGTACACAAACAGTCTGCAGTACATAAGCAGTCTGCAGTACACAAGCAGTCTTCCTCTATACAAGCAGTCTGCAGTACATAAGCAGTTTGCTGTACACAAGCAGTCTGCTGTACACAAGCAGTCTGCAGTACACAATCAGTCTGCAGAACATAAGCAGTCTGCTGTAATAAGCAGTCTGCAGTACATAAGCAGTCTGCTGTACATAAGCAGTCTGCAGTACATAACCAGTCTGCAGTACACAATCAGTCTGCAGAACATAAGCAGTCTGCTGTACACAAGCAGTCTACAGTACACAATCAGTCTGCAGAACATAAGCAGTCTGCAGTACATAAGCAGTCTGCAGTACACAATCAGTCTGCTGTACATAACCAGTCTGCTGTACACAATCAGTCTGCAGAACATAAGCAGTCTGCTGTACACAAGCAGTCTGCAGTACACAATCAGTCTGCAGAACATAAGCAGTCTGCAGTACATAAGCAGCCTGCAGTACACAATCAGTCTGCTGTACACAATCAGTCTGCAGAACATAAGCAGTCTGCTGTACACAAGCAGTCTGCAGTACACAATCAGTCTGCAGAACATAAGCAGTCTGCAGTACATAAGCAGCCTGCAGTACACAATCAGTCTGCTGTACATAACCAGTCTGCAGTACACAATCAGTCTGCAGAACATAAGCAGTCTGCTGTACACAAGCAGTCTGCTGTACACAAGCAGTCTGCAGAACATAAGCAGTCTGCTGTAATAAGCAGTCTGCAGTACATAAGCAGTCTGCCGTACATAAGCACTTTGCTGTACATAAGCAGTTTGCTGTACACAAGGAGTCTGCTGTACACAAGCAGTCTGTTGTACACAAGCAGTCTGCAGTACATAAGCAGTCTGCTTTACATAAACACTTTGCTGTACATAAGCAGTTTGCTGTACACAAGCAGTCTGTAGTACACAAGCAGTCTGTAGTACATAAGCAGTCTGCCGTACATAAGCATTCTGCTGTACACAAGCAGTCTGCTGTACACAAGCAGTCTGCTTTACATAAGCACTTTGCTGTACACAAGCCGTCTTCAGTACTTAAGCAGTCTGCAGTACACAAGCAGTCTGCTGTACACAAGCCGTCTGCAGTACATAAGCAGTCTGCTGTAAATAAGCAGTGTCTTTTAAATAGGCAGTCTGCAGTAACTAGTCAGTCTGCAGTTACTAAGCAGTCTGCAGTGCACAAGTAGTCTGCTGTAAAAAGGAAGTCTGCAGTACATAAGCAGTCTGCAGTACATAAGCAGACTGCTGTACATAAGCAGTCTGCAGTACATAAGTAGTCTGCTGTAAATAAGCAATGTCTTTTAAATAGGCAGTCTGCAGTAACTAGTCAGTCTGCAGTTACTAAGCAGTCTGCAGTGCACAAGTAGTCTGCTGTAAAAAGGAAATCTGCAGTACATAAGCAGTCTGGAGAACATAAGCAGACTGCTGTACATAAGCAGTCTGCAATACATAAGTAGTCTGCTGTAAATAGGCAGTCTGCAGTACATAAGCATTCTGCAATACATAAGCAATCTGCAGTACATAAGCAGTCTGCTGTACATAAGCAGTTTGCTGTAAATAAGCAGTGTATTTTAAATGGGCAGTCTGCAGTAACTAGTAAGTCTGCAGTAACTAGGTGGTCTGCAGTAACTAGGCAGTCTGCAGTTACCAGGCGGTCTGCAGTAACCAGGCGGTCTGTAGTAACTAGGCGGTCTGCAGTAACTAGGCGGTCTGCAGTAACAAGGCGGTCTGCAGTAACCAGGCGGTCTGCAGTAACCAGGCGGTCTGTAGTAACAAGGCGGTCTGCAGTAACTAGGCGGTCTGCAGTAACCAGGCGGTCTGTAGTAATTAGGCGGTCTGCCGTACACAAGTGGTCTGCAGTCAATAAGCAGTGCGCATCGCTGGGATTCACATTATTGGCATAATGATTTACTATCGTCATACACACATTTCTTATTAGACCAGAATAATTATTTTTCCAGAGCACTCTGTTTTCACCAAGAGTATTCCGTGCCTCATGCCGTTATAAGTTGAGAACACGCCATCAAGAACCACATTGCAACGTTGGATTTGTTTTCGTGTCTAATGGCCTCTGCCCTTTACAAGAATGTCTGTCGGAGACATTCACTACAGCAACTTGGCCGCAGTTAAGGACATGCTGGATAGAACTTCACGATCAACACGTCATTTGGCTTAGACTTTTATCAAAATGAACTGGTAAACGCATACTGAAACTCTTCAAAATATAACGGTTATATCGAAGTTTGATTGTAAACACTATAAAACAACATACATCAAGAATGAAACAAGACTCAGTGGCTCAGTTAGTAGAGTACTGCACTGCCATCCAAGAGGTTCTGGTTCTGAATCTTACAAAGCTAAGTTTTGTTTTTGTTTTTATGTTTTATTATATTTTGTCTATTACAGTGTACTTCCATTTTATATGTACACCTTCCAATGAATATCGACATATTAGTTTTACAATCCATTTACAAGCTTACCCTAGCCAAAACTGTGTTAAAGATTCATTTAAGATTAGAGGCTAATGATACACTAAAGGTTCATATAAGACAAGAGACTGACGATAGGCTAAAGTTTAAAAGTTTAAAATTAATAATAATAAATCTATGTGAGTTTTAACTAAATATGATGTTGTATGATGCCTTTTGAACTTTAGATAATGCAAGATGATAATCTATTCTTATTTTCTTCAAAGTAAAATCGAATCTGATGAACGCCATTTTAGCAACTAAAAATAAAGATTTAGATAATATATCATGTTATCAATACTTGGGATTCAAACAAAGAAGCGACCTCAACATTTGCAATCATTACTCTCCTTGCTAAATCAAGTAGATCACATATTTCGTCAACACTACACCCCAGTGGCCTGAATCTAAATCCAGATCGCACCATTCTTTTTCAAATGCGTGTGTTAACTTTAGACTGCGGGCTGGAACTAACGACAACGGAACTACCATAGACGGACCATAGATATTACATATATTATACATTGGGTCAAACACTACAACACTGTAGGTAACATCTGATTATAGAAACTATTATTTTCAACATAAACTGCTTTCCATATGTTTGTATTTTAACTAAACTTAGGTAAGTTATTATTAGGCAGGCATACCAACTGAAGTAAACGACAATCGTTTTGATTTACCTCGTCTATTCACCGGTGATCTGAAACCTAATCCAACTTGCAAACCTGCTATAAATGAGGCAATATGACAAAGTCCTAGGAGCATTGCAACATAATTATAACAACATTTGAAAACGTACAGGACTGATGCATTCACATGCAAGTCAAATGTAAGAGTAAGAAGTAATATGTAATGAGGCGACAACTGTTGGATTTGCTCTAATTGTTTCACGATTGTCGCCTTGGAACTAACAGTCGGCAAAAAATGCCGACTGTAGTGCTTAAACCGGTCTTACAGAATTACAACCTCGCACTGCCTAAGACGTTTCTC